>VXAK01019988.1:0-27101 GCA_013399435.1 Arenaria interpres
TGGAGTACTGGGTCCAGCTCTGGTGCCGTCAATGTAAGAACGACATGGACCTGTTGGATCAGATCCAGAGGAGGGCCACAAAGATGATCAGAGGGCTGGAGCACCTCTCGTACAAAGACAGGCTGAGAGAGTTGGCGTTGTTCAGCCTGGAGAAGAGAAGGCTCTGGGGAGACCTTATAGCAGCCTTCCAGTACTTAAAGGGGGCCTACAGGAGAGATGGGGAGGGACTTTTTATAAAGGAGTGTAGCAATAGGACAAGGGGTAGTGGTTTTAAATTGAAAGAGGGGAGATTTAGATTAGATACTGAAAGAGATTCTTGACTGTGAGAGTGGTGAAACGGTGGAACAGGTTTCCCAGGGAAGTCGTGGATGCCCCATCTCTGGAAGCATTCAAGGCCAGGCTGGATGGGGCTTTGAGCAACCTGCTCTAGTGGGAAGTGTCCCTGCCCATGGCAGGGCGCTGGAACTAGATGATCTTTAAGGTCCGTCTCAGCTCTAACCATTCTATGATGATTCTATGAAAAAAGCTGACAACCCTCATCTTAACTCCACCAAAATGACAAAGGGCACAAAGGTTTACTCCTCAGTGAATTGCAAGAAATAAAAGCAGGTACTTTGGTGGGAACGTGCAGGGGACATGGATCAGGAAAGGAATGCTTGATCAGGGTTCACAGAATGGATGACAAAAATAATGAAATATCTTTAGCAAGTAACCAGAGGAATCTGTGCTTTGAATGTTGGTACTGTACTATGATTGAGAGTACAAAGTAAAACTAAGTATTGACATTAATTTTTCACTCTCCATATCAAAACCAGTAAACACCAAGTCTATTGATGCTTCCATTGACCCTACAGAAGAGACAAGCTGAATAGGGAAGAACAGAGAAGTCCAAGGGAAAGGAATAAGCTCCAAACCTCAGGAACTCTCACAGAGATTGCTCCTGGCTAGTATCCTTTTTTTTTTTTTGTCCTCTGTACATGAGGAAGAGACAGCTAATGTGAACAGCAAGTAAAAACACAGTGACCAGAATAGTAATTTATCAGACACAAGGCAAGTTGTGAGCTAGCAATAGAGTTCATCCCACTGGTTTATATGTCTTGTAACACAGGAAAATTAAAGCCTTTTTCTTCGCTTTCCATTCTCTACCTTTGTCTACTCTTTTGTCTTCTATGGTGTTCCCTTAGATTTTTTTCTTCTGCAATCATAAGTACGCTTCCACTACTCCCCATTCCACAGCACCTGTTACAGACCATAAAGATATCTGTGCAACAAATTGACAAATCTGTCTGTTCAGTGATCGTTGCTGCTGCCCGATGAGCTGGGGTAATAAATCATTTCAGCAGATGAATTTGTCATCCAATACTGTAACAGTACAAGAGCAGCAGAGGCAACCAGCCTCCAGGCAAAGGAACAGTAGCAAAACCTAAATTAAAATCTAAAAGGGAAAATTGCAACAATAAGGAGGATATTATAAAGAAAAGAATTCAGAGACTATGTAATCAGTACGATCTCCAAATCTGGTACGGCTGCAATTCAACTGCCCCATATATTTTGGCTCATTTTAACCATTCGTACTTGAAAAAAGCTGAAACCAAAGCAGGGCTGAGAGCATAATGCACTCACTCCCTCCTTCTGCCATGGTGGGCTGGAGTTAATACTTGTTTCTACATCCATGAGTTTAGCCACTGTGAAATATTGCTCCGAGTCAGTCATTTTTGTGTTCACATCTGTCAAGCGATTGGCTGATGGTCTGAACCATAAGAAAAAACTGGCCAGCATATGCAGCAGTGGTTTGGCTTCACTTCAGCCTTATTACAACTAGGCAGTCCTCCAGATGTTGTGACCCAACTGGAACCCCATACTGTTCTACAACCTGTGTGCTCCACATGATGAACTGGTAAGAGCAGTCACTTTTAAAGATGGCATTGCTGATGCATGTGAGTTTCAGAAGAGGTCTGTTGTCAACCTTTTCCACTTCTTAGTTCTTTTAAGCAGAGCAGCACCCAGTAACTCCAAATGGAAGAAGGCATCAAACAGATAAAATGATGTACAATAAAAGTTTTTCTAAACTGAAACCTACAAAGCAAAAAAGTGCAGTCAGTTTGCTACAGTTACTCAAGAGAGTCAACGTCCAAGTCAGGAAAAGAGCAAGTCTAATGTGCTAAGCCATTTTGCCTAAAATTAGGAAGCCAGGAAAACAGTGGGCTATAAATGGTTAAATCTCATCAGAAAATGCAGAATTGCCACATTTCCTACTGTCCCTCTCAGGGTCAGTACTTAATCTGACAAAACAAAAAAAAAACAGCTGTCAAAGCCTAAGACAGGAAACTGAGCTAAATTATTTCTGTCTGTCGGAATACGTCCTAAATTTTCCCCTACTCATCACTCAAAAAGCCATAGTCAGGACTCAGCATATATAAGAAAAGTCGAAAAGTCTTATAGAAAGACAAAAAACTATACAGCCTTTCTCTGCATATACAATGTGTCATCAAGTCTACAAGTGGATCTGATGATCCACATCAGACTTCAATTCCTGTGACAAGCCTCGGCTGTAAAACTGTTCCAGAGGTGTTGCAATGAAGAAGAGACACCACAAACATGTCTGTCAATATGCAAACATCTATGCAAATGCACTTGTCATCAGTACTGCCTACAGCGGTAGGACAAAAAAAAATAATGCACATGACAGAAATACTCAAAGGAAATACGGACCCAGTGATGTTGAAGAAGACTCTCAAGCAATAGCAATCTCTGCCTCTTGAGGATAGGGATATACCACATAAGATGCACAGCATGATTTTCCAGCAGTGATTTTTCCTTGGTGAACACATGGTTAGCTGTGACGCCGTTGGCTCAGGCAGGTGGACACCTGAGGGGCCATTACTGTAGACTGGCTGGCAGGCCAGCTAATTAGCCACCTAGATCATTTCACAGTACCTTCTTTAGATAGCCTTGAAAGAGAAACAGTGCCAACTGCTGTAATTAACTGAATTCCTGTTAGTAAATTTATCAGATTAGTCTTTGATGCCTTTAGAAGTAGACTACAAACCATTTAACCAATACAGGAATATTACACAGACTATCTCTTTAAAATACACTTGATATGAAGATGAATATTGATTTTACTGGACAGAGAGATATATCTATGTAGGGGATTATGTTAGCACCACTGTTAGACTTTCTGCTTTTTTGGCAGTACCTTGTGCTTGAGAAGATGGAGTGGGGGAGGGTGTGGAAGGGAAAATTACAAAAACCACAAAAAAACCCGAAGTATTTCAGTCTTTAAGTTACCCTATGAAATATGACAAATACCAGCTTTATTACCCAGAATTACCATCGATTAACCTCTCATTGCCTGAACTCCTATTCTATCTGTGAATACTAGGCAGCAACCATACTGTTAAAGCACAACTGAATTAGTTTATGCTTGTAATAGGGCGACATGTTTCAGGTCTTCACCATGTTGTACACAGAGTTAGTTACTACAGCTCAGGGACAGTCTAATAGAAGCAAAGGACAGGCAAAATACCTATATTCTGCTCCTGAAACTCTGATTGCAAACTTCTGATAAGCATGGAGTGACTAAGTCTTCAAGAGTCAAAGCAAGTCATCTGAGCCCCAGTATGTCCCTGCATGAGTACTCCCATCTGTGGCAAATGTGTGTAAAATACACCTCCATGCAGTTATGCTTGTTGCTGTCAACTAGCCCACAGTAACTCATTAAACCACAGCAACTCAGTCACAGGCCTCAGCCCAAAGCATTGGCCTAGACTGCTGCTTCTGCTGTGATGTAATTTCATATGCACATATCCAAACAAGTTTTAATCTACTCACTGGGTAATACCAGCAGTTAACCCCAGAAGTTAGGTAGGATAGCAAGTTCTGCAACTAGATCAAGATCAGTCTTTGAGCTCTACAGCTTACAGTACCTGACCTCTCTATTTCTGACCCACTGCATATGCTGTAATCACAGAAGTGAGAGGAGTATGGATAAATCCCCAGCTTCCATGATAGAGCAGTAATGGAGCTTTGTCGCATTTTATTTAAATTCTTTGAGATCCACAAAATTTTGAAAGTATTCTACACTAATGCTCAAGATTACTGCTGACAATGAAATTCTAGCTCTCCCATTATCAAAACATTCAAATACATTATAGCACAGGAACAAAGATAAAAAACACAGCTATAAAAGAAATATACAAACAGGTCTTACTTTATTTGAACTGCACAGAGGGAAAAATAAAAGGCACTGGCCTTTCTCCATCGCCCAAATGCATTGAAATATTTTCTGCACAGTACCCACCACATTCAGGCACTGAAAGATATCACTAACAGAAACACTAAAGAAAATCACAAAAGTGCTACCAGGCTATATAAATGAGCAGTAGGATAATTTCCTAAAATGATTACCCACTAATGATAGCTTTGAGGGGATAAAACACTAAGTCAGTGCCAGATCACGCTCTGGAATAACATGATAATATTTCCTCTACCTAGGTAACTGGAACAATCACACCATTTATGATAATGACAATATAAACAACCTTATATCTCTAGACTAAATACTCCCTGTAGTTAGAAATGTTTTTGTTATTCTACTTGCAGAAATGTTGAAAATGTATGCAGGGTACATCTGTGCTCTTGATACTACTTATCTAAAAAACAGCATGCAATATTTCACATGCTTTTGACAGATACCAGACCACATCACTGCATGGTCATGTGATGATCAGATCTGTGTCCCATTTTGGAATTCATGAGGGTAGGCAGCTGTTGGCCCCCCTGTCTTCCAGGAACAGTATACGCATAAAAGATAATCTCAGCCTTCATTTATATTTTTTAAAAGTTTCTATCCATTTTTCTGTCAGAGATAACCTTGAAAATGTAAAGGAAACAAAAATGATAGACAGATTGCTGGGTTTCAAAGGACTGAGAGCTATGTTGAGTTTCAACAGAAGGCTGGAAGCGAGAAACCTAAAAATACACACACCCCTCCAAACAACTTAATTAAACCTGAGGTATATCAAAAACCTATGCACAAAAAAACCAACTCTCCCTTGTCCATGTTACCCAAGAAGGCAAAGCAGGAAGTGCCTTAGCTGGCTAAACAGAAACAACTGCGCTTATTACTAGCTGGAGATCAAGTAACCTGTGTCTCATGGCCATGAGAACACTGCATAGTAATCTTTAGCCAGAGAGGATCAGACAAGAAGCTGTCTTGCAGGCCCCTCCCAATCTCAATTACTACACTATTTCTCATGGTTTATCCCCCTTCCCCTTGAAGAGTTGCTCTATTTTCTTGACATCACCCAGCCTGAGAAATATTTCCCGTTTGTCTTCATATTTATGTGTCAGGAGAAAATTGGGGAGAGTGACAGAAAGCTATCTTCAAGTACATAAAGAGATGTTATAAAAAGAACAGGAATCAATTATTCTCCTTAATTAATGAGGACAGAAGAGGAAGTAATGAACTTAAGCAGCATCAGGGGAAATTTAGGTCAAATTCAGTTACTGCGTGAAGTTTCACGGAGTAAGAAGAGGAGTTAAGCAAATGAACCAACCGTCAAGGGAAGTTAAAAAGTCCTCATCAGCGGTACGTAGCCAAGGTTAGAAACCTCCCTGGAGGAAAACTGAGAAAAAATGAAGCCATTCCTACTCCCTCAGTGGGAGAATGGACAAGAGGTTAAACTCAAAGCTTCTTTGAACATTCACAATTCTACTTTTCTCTTTGGTTCTTCTTTCCTCCTTATCAACATCATCTCCTATTTTTTCATGTTTCATGAAATGTTGTGTGAAGTGTTCTGCATTGGATAGCCAATGTTCTTTCAAAGCTCCCCAATAATATTATATTTGTTACATATTATTTAATATTTTAAAAGCCTTTCTTTTCCAAGTCCCATGGCTTGCTGTCACATGAGAACTTCTAATAGCAAAGCCATCCAAGAATCTGCCACAGCTGCTCTTTACCAAGGCATGATTCTCATTCACAGGAAACACAGGAAGACAAGCAATACTAGCACAGTTCTTTGTAAAGCCCATCTCTCATTCTCTTTCTCCTTTTTTATTCATGTGTCATTCATATGAAAATACAAAAAGCAGAAAAATTATTTCTTTCAAACTTGAATTTTTTTGTTTGTTTTGTTTTAAACAGGAAAGTCCAGGTATGCTTTTTATTACTATTGTTACTTTTCCTGGTTTTTGAGAAAAGAGTTAACCAAAGTGAATCTGATGGGGGAAAAAGCACGTGATTTTTATTTTAGATTTTATTAGGATTTCTAAAGAATTCTCATCTCTGTTGTTGCTTCTCACTTAAACTGAAAAAGGATAAAATTTAAAAGTAAAAGCACTAGGAATAACTTAAAAAAAGGAGTGAAATAAAAAAGGATTCCTTTCAATCTCCCTTCAATGCCACTTGCACCTGACTTTCACTTTCAAGACTTTGACAAGGTCAAAGGTATTACTTTAATTTAATAGTTTAAAATATTTTATAGATTAAAAAACCCCACAAACGTTCCCAAACATAACAATAAAAATTAGACAATTATGCAAATTTCTTCCAAATTATGTAAATCTTTTCCCACTCATCCACACAGAGAACATTTTTACAAATACAAGTATATGGAGATAAAGAGATAAATGGACACAGCCTATTTTTTCATAGACAAAAAGCTGTCTGGGAAGGACAAAAAAAAAGAAAAAGCCTTCTAATCGTTTCAATTTACTAATCAAAAAGCTCTGCAGGTATTTCTCAAGACATCAGGCACATTTCAACATTTTGCGGAATGCAGGGTGCAGAAGAAACAGGGCTTGAGATTTCTAAATTTCTATTGGAATTATTATTCACACTAAGGTAAGGAGAGATTCACTTCACCACAATCTGGATACCCTCTACAGTTGGCTGGAGGCATGACCATTTTGATTAAATAAATGCCTCACGTTAGGATAAGTATCTAAAATCCTTGAAATGGGTTTTAGGTGGGATAACCCTCACTGTCCCCATGCCTATAGATTAAATCTAGGCAGTAACTAACATTTCTGAGATTTCTGAAGTTAACTGAGAAAACTTTCAGTTTTGACTTCCAAATGTCTTTAGGACATCACATGTCTAAACTCTATACACACAATCAGTGAGGAACTGATTTATACTAGGGACCTTACTGTCTAACTAGACAGGTCAGTGAAGACAAAGAAACACAGAGTGACAATGTAACTTAAAGAAATCAAAGCAGGGCAATGACAATAAGACAAGTTGTCCCCTCAGTCCTGCCTCTTCTTCCTTAGAGCAAACCAATAGACATAACAAAGAGGCTTGTATCCTGCTTACTTCCATTCTGCAATCTGCAGGCTAAATGCTAAGGATATAATAAACATATCCCTTTAGGTCAATCTAGTGCATAATCTCCAGCTATATAGCTATGATTGCAGATACTCTAGCAGTCTAGATACTCAATTAGCAGTCATTTCCCTTCTAGCTTTAATTTAGCTGGAGAAGAGCGCAGAAATCCTCTAGCCATGAGACATACCTATACTAACAGAGTCAACAGTGAAAATCTCACAGACATTTTCACCATTACTGCTGACAATGTCATCTAGGTTAGACTATTCATCACTCCATTCATGATGACATTATACACTCAATTGGAGCCTAGATATATTT
Source organism: Arenaria interpres (assembly GCA_013399435.1). Lineage (NCBI taxonomy): Eukaryota > Metazoa > Chordata > Aves > Charadriiformes > Scolopacidae > Arenaria > Arenaria interpres. The sequence continues at coordinate 7,658 of VXAK01019988.1, forward strand.
ATGCAGATATAACTATACCTTATCTGTATTAGCACAACACTACAAAGCCAGCCTAATCGTTGAAAGACCATAGGATTCTGCCACAGTTGTCGGCCTCACTGTTGGAGGGGTAAATTAAACACAACACTAAATAAATGTATATTGATCATAAATAAAGATCAATGCAGGTGATGAAATGATCACATGACTTTGAATGCAACACTCCATTGCAATAGTTTGCTTGCAGAATACCTTGCCTTCAGTAAGATCAATGCGAACAAAAAACAAGTGCCAATACCAAACTCCATACGAACAAATCATCAGGTACTGGGCAATGTACTGCCTGGTAAATGCCATAGTCTATTCATGTTTAGCACTCTAACTAAAGAAAGGTTATGCTGCTAAACCTCAGTTTTCTCTGTGGATAGAAATTGTCAAAGTGGTGAGACATTTTATCATCTTGAATAACAGCTATTTTCTTCTCCTGTTCTGGTACTGTAAAAATCCATGTCCAAATCTAGTAGGGCAAAGGAGCTAAAACCACAGAGACTTCCATTAAATCCAGAAAAATAATAGGAATTAGATTCAGATCCCTGAAGTGCACTTTAAAGTCTAAGTGCAAATTCTTAAACATTTTTAATATCCTATTGTATACCAACCAGTTACTTTATTCCAGTAAGATTTGCCTTTCTTCGCAGAGGTGACCCCAAACCAACTTATATTGTTGGAATAAGGTACTGTGTGCAAACTTTCATTGTTTCTGTTCCGCTTCATTTCCCCTAAGATTATTTCAATTTTTCTTCCAGAAATTGTCAGCATTCATTATAACTTTCTAAAACCAAAATACCCCAGTTCTTTTCAGCTAATTCTTTCCAATGTTCTCCCCAAAGCATATTCTTTCAGCTACAACATTGATAGGAACTGCCATAGAAAACATGTACTTAATAATAAGCAGCTCACAGGTTGCAGGCTGTTTTCACTTGCCTTGTATTACAAAACACAAGTTCCAGCAAGGCTTAACATAATAATCATTCCCCAGAAACAACACAATTTAACACTGTTTAGACTGTTTTGGATCCAAGAGTCTTAGTACCTCCTCCCATCAACCCAACACAAAGTTATTTTCCTCTCTGCTCACAGATCTTCTTTCTGAAACTCAGTCAACAACAGGGTTGGACAGATTTTTTTTTAAAAGCCTAAACTTGGACTCAAGCAGAAGAAAGCTAATAATGACTGCTTTGGAGCCCTTTTTATTTGCTCGTTGTTGGAACAGAAGCTTAAACTGTTGGGTTGATGAAGTAAAGCTTTGTTCTATGAAAGAATACTACAAATCTGTTAAAAAAAAAAAAGAGAGAGAAAATATTATATATAGTCACAGGAGTCCTGTAGTTGGACAATTTCAGTTTCAATTTTCTCATTAAACTTGGGGGAGCATGATGAGACTGATGATTGTATCGGGTTTGCATCACAAGGTTTTGGTAGCAGGGGGTCTACAGGGGTGGTTTCTGTAAGAAGCTGCTAGAAGCTTCTCCCATGTCTGATAAAGCCAATGCTAGCCGATTCCAAGACAGACCTGCCACTGGCCAAGGCTAATCCCATCAGCAACAGTGGTAGTGCCTCCGGGACAACATTCAGGAAGGAGGGCCGGGGGGAAAACCTGTGCGACAGAAACCAGGAGAGAGGAGTGTGATAAACTACTGTGTAGAAACCAAGGTCAGTGAAGAAGGACTGGGGGAGTAGGTGCTTCAGGCAGCACAGCAGATTCCTCTGCAGCCCATGGTGAAGACCATGGTGAAGCAGGCTGTTCCCTTTCAGCCCATGGAGGTTAACACTGGAGCAGATATCCACCGGCAGCCTGTGGAGGACCCTACACTGGAGCAGATGGATGCCCAAAGGAAGCTGTGATCCCATGGAGAGTCTGTGCTGGAGCAGACTCCTGGTATGACTTGAGGCCCTGTGGAGAGAGGAGGCCATGCTAGAGCAGGTTTGCTGGCAGAAGTTGTGACCCCGTTGCGGATCCACGCTGGAACAGTCTGTTGCTGAAGGACTGCACTCCGTGGAAGGACTCATGTTGGAGAAGTTTGTGGAGAACTGTATCCTGTGGGAGGGACCCCACACTGGAGCAGGGGAAGAGTGTGAGGAGTCCTCCCCCTGAGGAGGCAGGAGTGGCAGAAACAACGTGATGCAACTGACTGCAACCACCATTCCCCATCCCCCTGCGCTGCTCAGGGGAAGAAGGTAGAAAAAACAAATTGGGAGTGAAGTTCAGCCTGAAAAGAAGGAGAAAGGAGGGGCAGGGGGAAGAGTTTTTAGGGATGTTATTTCTCATTAGCCTACTCTCATTAGATTGGTAATAAATTAATTTTCCACAAGTCAAGTCTGTTTTGCCTGTGACAGTATCTGCTGAGTAATCTCCTTGTCCTTATCTTGACCCACGAGCCTTTCATTATATTTTCTCTCCCTCTGTCCAGCTGAGGAGGGGGAGTGATAGAGCAGCTTTGGTGGGCATCCAACAGCCAGCCAGAGTCAACCCTCCACAATCATCTAATCAAAACCCCTGACAATTCCAAATTCAATAGAAGGGCTCTGTCAAGCAGAAATTTCCCCCTCTTACCCTCCAGTTTATGAGCTTAGAAAACAAGTCAAAAAACCCCATTGAGAAGAATACTTTTCCAATGTTCACATTAACATTAGAAAAATCTAGCTTGAGAAAATACATATTAGTAAGCTACTCAGAAGGTCTGCACTGAAGGCTTTGTGCAGACAGGAAAGAGTTTAGAAAGCATGTGCACAGAGGGATATCATGTTAACCATTCAGATTAGCAATGGGGAAAAGGGCCAAGAGTTTTGAAAATGGAAGAAAGAAAGCAAAATTTAAAGTAAATCTGGGAAGGCGACAAGGATAGCCAAAAGCGGGAAGACAGATGGAGTGTGAGCAGAGATGCAAAGGAGATTCTCTAGGGAAAAAGGAAGCTGAACAGAGAACTGAAAACCAGTGTTATTTAGAGGACTCAGCAGAGAAGTACCTACAGGAGAAACATCTGGAGAAAATCCATGCTGACAGCAACAGATCTCTCTGTCAGTCACAAAGGAGAAGTGCTACCCTGTGAAAAGCCAATTTAGGCATCAGGAAGTGTCAGAAAGGATCAAATTACGCAAAGGAGTTCGAAAACACAGGTGAAGGGATGAGCAAACTGGACTGGCTCAGTCACTGCAGTAAGCGCTGTACTGAAGAGAAAGAAATCCTAGCCTACTTCTATGACCGTTAGTTATTGCTTTCTTAGAAGAAAGGGGAAACACATAAAGGAAGAAGGGAACACTGAAGCTGTGAAAACAGCAAGAAAGTACTGGCCAAATTATAAACAGCAGTAAAAAGCCACCACAAAACTGGAAAAATTTTAGTCAGAGTGCATCCATGTTGACACCCATTACGGAGAAAAAGATTCCAGGACCTAACACTGCTTTGGTCAACTAAAATGTCTGGGAAATTCAGTACCTTCCCAGTTGTGTGAATTCTTCTTCCTTTTGTGTGGAATTATAATTAAAAATTAATTTACAGTGTGTTTCTCTGAAATATCACAATTGGTGGTCATAGAAATGATTATGAGGCAAAAAAACCATGCAATTCCCACTTTTGGACCACATGAGTCAATGAACTTTTTTGAAGACAAATCAAAAAACCTATTTTTATGCAGATATTCCCAATACTTGGTGTGATTCGTACCCCAGATTTTATTTCAAGATTCTGTGTGATGCAAGACAACAGACGTGCCCAGTTTGCTTTGAGAGACCCAGGCTGGGTGCCAGGTACCGTACAGCTCAAGTAGTATGGGGTTAACTGGCCCTGCCAAGAGGCAGAGGATTTGTTCCCAGTCAGGTCATTGGCTGACACAGCCACAACTTCCTTATTACTTGCCCCATCTCATTCAAAGATAGGTAAGCTGGGATATCCCTGCATGATTTAAAGTCAAGCAAAGAATTAATTTGCCCAAAGGAAAAATATTCTATGAAGTTTTCAAAGGAAGCAGCAAGAATATTTCCACATTTGAACGTACAGCTTAATTCCTTCACGTGCTAGACAGGAAAACTGCCATTTAGAAATCTCCGTTTAAAGGCTTATTTTTCAAACCCTTATTGCAGGAGAATGATATCTACTCCTTCTAAACCTATGAAAATATATATATAGCCGAAGATATTTCTATATTTTAGATATAATAATATGTATTATAGATATTTTTAAATATATAGGTCTTCCTAGTTTTACTTCACCTATAGTCAAAACAATGGTTCAACCTGCTGTTTTAAGGCTCTCATGTTTAAAAATTCCTCTCAGCATCGTGTGCTATTGCTGTTTTAATAGACTTTACAATACATCCTGTCTTCGTCTCACTTGCTTTCTGTCATATGTTTGTGTAAACAACAACAAAACTGAACACTTACAATCATCTTCACCACTGGAATTAAAAGTATTTATTGCAAAACATATGGTTCATCTGCCTCAGAAACAAAAAAGCTCAGACTTTTCAAACCATAAATTAAGATCAGCATCATTCCATCTCTATTCAATACCACAATGAGCAGAAGTTTTCATGCATGCAGTCTTGCCACTTAGAACAGCTTCTAACTTACTGAAAGAGGAAATCTAAATTTCGCAGCGGTTTCAAAATCTGGTGATATTAAAAGTTCAAATATTTTGTTTTTTCTGGTTTGTGTGAGTGTTGTTGTTTTGATGGAGGGTGTTGCAGTTTTTTTTGTTCTCTGCTTCAGCTAGCTTAGACTGTAACTCTCTGTCTAGCTTTGATTTTGACTCCTGCTTTGCCAAGACAATTTATTGTGGGGAAAATAAAATTCCTCATGAAGCAACATTTCTTATTCTACAGTGGAAAACATGTTGTCTGTCTTATCTTCTATGAGTTTGTTATAAACTATAAATCTGTGCTGAAACACAAAAGGAAGGAAAAATTATCAAAAGACATCTCGGATCTGAACACAGATCAAACTTCCTTTCACTTAAGGTTTAAAATTGCAGCTTTAAAATTCACAATTTGTTCTAAGAACAGTATTAAATATTTAAAGTGCACTTTGTACTACCATCAGATCAGAAAAGAGCAACAAAGCACTTTATCAGGCAACATAACCCCCATTAATATTTTTTCCTCTGATTTTAGAGACATATTTCATATCACTCAATGGATGGAGAAACAGTGATGGAAAGTGCTGTCATTCTGCCAAAAGCACATACAGAACAAGACAAGTGAGAGCAATTAAATTTCTGATCAGGATAATAATTTAACTGCAGATCTGGAGACTATAATCATCTGGAACATTTGAGCAGTATAAAATATTACAAGGACTATGGTCCATAAATTATCATACATGGCTCATCACCTGAAGGCACCTCACCTGAAGGTACATAGTGGCTTCCTACCATTCCCCCCAGAGATGCTGTATCTTCTAACAGCAAAGACCACAAAAAATAGAAGGGTCACAGACCATATAAAGAACTGTTTGTGTAACCATTCCAACAAATATGGAGACAATTCCCAAATGCAGTGTCATCATTCTCACTAGCTTCCTCTGGCAGAGTATTGCCTTGATTGCCAAGACACTTGATTTATCAAAGGAAAAAGTAACCCCATGCTTCAAGCAATCGTTGTCCCGCTCATGTACAGATCAGACTAGATCTTGGCCCTGCTCACAATAACTTGAATTGATATTTCACTATGATGCAGGTAAGATAGGGTGGGTGTCCCTTATTCAGTCACTATACAATGTCATGCCCCTAAGAATTCAAAGATTCAGCATAGTATTCAAGAACATCCACAAAAGGCCAGACCTGAAGAATTAAAAAGCACCTTTCTACTGACATTCCAGTATGTCACAGACCTTTCTGCTTGCTTAGGAAAAAAGTGGTACGTGATCATTTCTTCAGCTGACAGAGAAAAAGCATGGCTACTTGTTAATGCATCAGGTACAGCTGCTTTATCACAGCCATTCTGATGCAAATAATTTGGGGTGACATTCATCTCACTTCATTTTAGCAGTCTAAAAGTCAAGTGTGTAATCTAATCTATTCATTTAATTCTACTTAAAAGCGAGTGAAGAAAATCAGGCCCCCTCCAGCAGACTGGGGATGAGACAAGCCTGCAGTACATTCTGAAACAGTTGGATGGATTGTCCTCCATGAGCAAATGAGAGATACTTCATCTGTTCAGGCTCAACGTCCTTTAAACTGCTAAAGGTAGGCAAGATGAATCCAACCATCACATGGATGTTTCTGAAGTTACTCATACCTCACGCTCTAATGGAAATCTTACTTACTAAGCCTTTATTGTTTGACCTGAGAGGAACAAAAGGAATTTAGGGAGCCAGATTTGTTTTCAAAGCTTGCACGTGCTCACTGTGCGTTGACTGTCCACCTGCAAGATGAGGCCAACTGCACTGCCACTTGTCAAAGGCATGTGGCAAGGATAAGACCACTAAAGGCTGCAGCGATCTTTATGTGTGAAGGCACTTTGGCTGCATAAGGCGGCAAGCGGGATGGTTAGAACTGCACTCACACATCACGGGGTATTTTAGGGACCTGACTTGACAGCTGAGCTGTGGTAACTACCCTCATGCCTGCCACAGCCCACTCCAGCAGGGAAGTAAAACATGCAAGCTGAAACCACCACTTCAGAAGCCGGGTGTGCTCAGGGCTTGCAAGCAGCCAGTTAATGCAGTTCAGCGGCGGCAAGTGGGTTAGCTGCCTGGCTGCCTGTCAAACTGCGGCAACCAAGCTGCTGGGGATCATCTGACCATGCAGTTAGTTTCATATCAGTTTTAAAGGACAGCTTCCTTGTACACAACAACGCTGCCACAGCATGGAGACAGCTCATAATTTGAACTTGAGAGCTGCTGGGTTTTTGGCAGAAGATCTAACCAGGCACACCACTGAGAGAAAGCAGACGTCCTTTATTTTGATCTATTGTAGGGAACACCTTTTCCAATTAAATAGTACTTTTTGAAGCTTAGGTATTTCCACTTCACAAAAACAGTTCCACCAAGCTTGTGTGGACAAGACTCCCCCCACTTTTTGCCAGAAGTCTGATGTTTTTCTGCTATGTTATACCCCATATGGGCTCCAGTCTGAACTCAGTGGAAGGCAGCATCTCACTACATTTTTCATCCTTATACTGTGTGACAAATGCACTTATCCTGACTTCTGAGTAACAAGGCTTATTCCAAATTTAAAAAAAATTACTGTCAGTACAATTTACATTTAACAGTGTCTTTCTTGGCTAGCACAGGGAAAATACTGCAAGGAGAATTCATAAACATTAATTTGACTAAAAGCATACATTTTCTTTGACAGCATTCACACGGGTCACTGTTTGCCTTTCTTGGATATTCATTCCAGTTTTTTCTTTGTTTGTGAAGTTACTTGTGAGAAAGCTACATCTGGGCCAACAGATAGGTGGGTTTGTGAAAGAACACTTCACGTGGCTGTGAAGCCTCTCATGTCCTCCCTGCCGTCAAAAGATTCAGACTTCACACTAACAAACAGTCCAACATGACAAAAATAAAGATCATCAAATAGTTACACAAGTTTGTGGAAGAAAACAGAATAATAACCCCTTCATAAAGCACTTTTTAGCTATTTGTCTGAAAAAGCTTTAAAGTTCCAATCTGCTTTAGTTAAGCACAAATTATTGGACTCAGTATGGGAGAAATTAGATGAGTTCCTACTATATCTGCATCATAAAAAAGATTAGAGTAGATGATCTAATAGTCCCTTCCGGCCTAAAATCCTATGAAGAAAAAGGAAAAGCTGTTGCACCATCCACGTTTTCAGCAAATATAGCAAATAACCCATAGAAAATGGGTTATTTTTCCCTCAGTCAAAAGCACACTATAAAAGAACATTCAGGTTTCTTCAGTCCCACTGTAAAAACCCTCCTTGTATAACCAACATGTTCCAAAGAAAGAGAGAAAAAAGACCCAAAAAGGCGCTCACACAAAGCATTTGCTGAGCAATTTTGAATAATGAACAAATTAGTGGGGAAAAAACCTGTTTGTGGATAATTCATGAACAGAAGAGAGGACGACATTGATCAAATAAATTATTCGCTGTAAATAGTTCGTTCAGCTCTGGCTTCAACACACTTTACCAATTAAATCAAACAGAGCCCAATCCCACAGCAATTATTTAGGAAGTACAATCTGGCCACTTGAAAGCAAGTCCAGATTGCTTAAACTGTTTCTTTTTTTTGTTGATATGCCATTTTTCCCCTCTCTCTGAGTTAGGCCACTCTTGCCTACCTACAATACCACTCAACAGTTTTCAGCTCTTTTAGCATATTTTCACTTTTGTAAAAACTAATGATTTCCCAGCTACAATTGCCCTTAGTAAGAAAATTTCTCATTCTTCATTAGTACTTGTTATGGAAGTGGGTCCCAGCAGACAAAGACCTTGATGCTATAGATAAACCCATTTCCAGTTTCCTGTTTAACCTTCTGCTTATTTTTTTCCTAAAATGACTAGTTATACATCTAGGTTCATATCATGTGAATCAGGTCTGCCTTTTTCTTTTTTTTTTTCCAACAGTTCAGGCACTTATTTGTATTAGTATTGGGTTTCATTTCATTGAGTCCAATAAATTCTAAATAATAATTTCTGCTGGATTCATTTCAGTCTCCAACTTAAAGACCAGTTAATTTACAGTTTTGTGCTCGTTGTTTCAAGTCTTATTACTTATATTCTGTAGCTCAGGCCAATTCTCCACAAACCAAATTAATTTGGTTTGCAGTCTATTTCTGTCAATAAATATGAGCCATTTCACTTGTTACCCCTTAATATATTGTTTGTTACCCCTTACATATTGCTAAACGGGATGGCAACAGAAGCAATCTAGCCTTGCGGTATGAGCATAAGAATCTTTACAGCCTTAGATATGAGACAGTTCTGGTCTGTCAGTGAACACAGGCAAGACTCACCAGGCCCTGTGTACATTCATCCATTAAAGTGACGTCAAAGTGTCAGTGAGGCTCTGCAAATCACTGAAAACTGTGTCAGGCTCTAAAACAGGTTTTTCCCTAACTTAAGCAGCTTTCTACACCTGTATGGATCCCACCTGATCTTCACAGGTTTCCCCAGAGATGCTCAAGGTTCCCTCAGCCAGAAGGAGTGACTTCATTCTGTAAACTACTGCTAAAATAAATGAAATAACATACTAAAAGTCAGCATTCCATACACCTAGAAAATATCTGCTCAGTTCTTGGCTGTCACTTTGGTCGCTTATGACAACATCTATATTATTCTGGCAACTTATGGCTCAAGGTCAGCTCCTTGATGGTCCACAGAGCTTCCAGAAAAGTTCCAGCTGGCTGAGGCCCAGAAGACAATCTGATTCTGAAGCACAGGGCACAAATTTTGTTCATGCCATCACCCTGCCCCACTAGACAGCATGGACAGAATTAATTCAAGATACTTAGCTTTAAGACCTCAACAACAGCCAAAGGCAAATCTAGTTGTCATTTCTCTTAGGACATGAAAGGGTAATAGTATCAGAATGAAAAAGTAGAAGTATAGGCTTGTATTTTCCTCAAGTTAACGACCTATGTTTCTCAGCCAAAACTGGGAAGTCTGTCAACCTCATCAGTACTGAAGTGCAGGATCTCACCTTTCTTTATCTTTTGCTGTATCAAAAAAGTAACTTATATGGGCATACACATTAGTATGGACATTGATTTCAGGATATGGTTTTATCAGCCATGTGGAAAGCTCGCATATCTCCTTGTTCTGTCATTGTGGAATGACAAGCAGAATGCTTTGTAGCCAAGTAACTTTTACCACAAAGTCTCATAAATGTTTTATAGATACTTTTACTTTTCACATTCTGCCAGCTGGGCTTCACCATTACGGCAGGAGCACCACCACTGCTCCCCCACCATGGATCTAACAGCACTGTGCAGGGGCATGGTGGCTTGTTTGGCAGGAAGCTCATGAGCTGCTGGTCACATACACAAACAATCCACAGACACATACCCCAGACACCCAAGCCCTAGAGACTTCAGCCAATGACCTTATGTAGGAGACACCTCAAGCAATGAAAGCTATGTGACCACCACCAATAGATGGCCACAGTTCAGATCTGAAGAGACTATAAAATGAGGGCCCTGCCAGAGATCCCCTTTGAGTGGTTCTCCTTTAAGCAGTGGGTCTGTCATCAGAATCAAAGGACATACCTCTACAGGCCAAATGATTTTGTGATGAGTTCCTGACAAGGCAAACAATTAAGGGCTTTGCCTTGATAAAAGTTGTAGCGTCACAGGCAGTATGACTTGACTTGGGCTGTTCTGCATAAAAATGCCTTTTCTATAGTGCTTCCTATTTTTCAAGAACATTTTATTCATTGTAGTTATATTTGAAAATAAACCTTTAAAAGATTCCTTCCCATTAATACTTTTTCATAGAAGTTTGTATACATGTATATACACACACAAAAAATACATAACAAGCCTTGGAAAAATATTCTTTGTCTTACTCTGCTTACTAACAGAAAAATCCAGATTCCACACATGGAACTGAAGATGATTACTGTATTAGTTCTAAGTGAATTTTTCCTTATGCTACAACTTGTTGGGGTTGAAGGAATTACAATTGCTATATGGTAGTAATACCAACACCCAGCCAAACAATGGTTTAGCAAAGCAAATGCAAGATCCTAATGAGGTTAGGTTTTCCACTAAGGATTTAAGGGCTAAAATCTATAGTAGGTTGAATATCTTATTGCTAAGTCCTTTATCAAATGCACAACTCCAAAATCAGTGCAACAACTGCCATGCATGTCTGGTAAGTTTTAAAGATGGTGACATAGCATTTTCCTGAACTGAGCCCTAAGAGAGGACAAAGGAGAAAGGATAGGAGGGAGGAACTGGGCAGCATGCAGGGAGATTTGCACAAAGTAATCTACCAAAGTATGAGGGATAGCATGACAAAAATCAAGATGCTTGTAGGAAGAAATATGCTGCACATTCTCAGAACAAAGAGTTAGGGGTTATTTTGTCATATGAAATTAAACCTGAAAGGTCAATGAGACTCAACAGCTATTTGGGTAACAATAAAGACGCCTGTGCTTAATACAGCGGAGAAAGCAAAAGCAGTAGAGGAATAAAGTGGTCAGAAAAGGTGTCCAGACAGACAAATCAAGCAGAAGCACAGCAAACAAACTTGAGATGACATGGTTAGGAAACAGCAAGAGGAAACAACTGTAATCAATTTGCACATAGATAAGGACAGGGACAACTGCTTTGATAGTACAGGCTGAAAGGTCAGATCAGTGGATCTCAAAGCACATTACCAACTCATTAATTAAGCTAGCTCCGTACCCCTGGGAGCTAGGTACCATAACTTGATAGTCATCACAAGTATCACGGAGTGGTTCAGTGATTTTGCTCAAGGTCACTGAGCTGGGAACATCACCCAGGCAGTACAAATCCTCCAACAGCTGCTCCCAGCACCAGCCTGTCCTCTGTGCTTTTGGGACAAGGGAATTCACTGTAAAGGGAATCCAACTGTAGTTATGATCATTCTAGCAATAAAAATAATTGAAGAACACTATTTGAATATTCAGCTCCAACAAACGCAACACAAAAAGACATTTTTACACAGTTCCTTAGGAAAGGAGACTTTCCACCTTTCACCAAACTGGAGGCAGAGCTAGAAGTTAACCAGTCAATAGCATCATTTACAAGTGAGACGCATGTTAACGTAATTAAGAGACAGATCCTGTAAGATGGTCAGTACACTCACAGCCATTCATCTCAGGCTGTAGCACTTGAAGAAAAGTCTCCCATTTGTTCAATGTGAACCCCACAAAGGAATTAATAGAATAAATGTCTTTTTCCACAGCAAGATTTTACCATTTCCCAAATTATTGTATGAAACAAAGCTTTTGTTTTATATCAATGAGATAGTAACACATTACATAGCAACCTTTCAAATCAGATCTTGTAGATCAACAAATCCTTTTAAAGTCATAACAAAGTCATGATCAAACTCACAAATCCAATTATACCTCAAATATGAAGCCTGTTTGTTTGGGTACAGTTTACTCCAAGGACTAACCTGGACTCACAAGTTTGCATTTATTCAAGAATGTAACCTGAAGTGATAGATGCAAAATAAAATGGGATTATATAAGATTTATAAACATGAAAATAATTCAGCTGCAATCATCCATTTTCTTCAAATCCAAACTGAACTCCTATCCCTAACATTGCAGTAGCGTGTATTCCTGATGTCTCATATAAGTGGTGAACACACCATTTCTGTGTTTCTTTTGTTTGCATTTCTTGAAAATCTGTTCTTCTTCCTCCTCAGTCAAATAGTATATCAGTAAATTCCAGAGACCAGCTGGGTAAAATAATGTTTGTTTGTTGTTCTGTTGTTTGGTTTTTTTAAATTTTAAAATGCTGAGCCTTACAGTTTCACGGTACATCTCCTTGTACATTTTCTGGGGAGGGATAGTTTCAAATTTAATTTTAAGCATAAAAACCAGAAATAGTTTTTCTTCTTTACAATACATATTTTGTAATACTGAAGGGTCATTTTCTGTCCTCTCCAGAAAAAAAAAAGAGAAAAAAACCCGAACAAAACCCAACTGTGTTAACATGCAAATAAATCATGATCTTGGAATAACTTCTGGGGGAGGTCTTCAAAAAAAAAAAAAAAAAAAACAGCCTTCACATCTGGTCCCATTTCTAATCTTTCACAGGGATTAAAAGAGGAATGCATTCTTAAGGTATGTGTGAAGCTGAAAGGCTATATTGCCTTTGCTTATAGGACTTAAAAAAATTACCATCTGATTAGCAAATCCAGTTCTGACTACTGGACCAAATATACTCCAGAAGCTCAGCCCTAACATAAGACTATACACTTATTCCTCTATCTCTTCTGTTGTATAGGAGCTCAGGCTAAATAAATAGAATAGATATTCAAACATAAAAACATTTCAATGTACATTTTACAGGGCAAAGTAAACTGCCCACATCCAAGAAATCTTAACAGCACATGTAATCACACAAGTAAGCAATTGCTTTTCTACCATTATATACCTAACAGCATTCTAGCATAAAATATCAAATAATGTAGAAAAGAACGTTAGGTAAATGCCATAGTTACCTGCTTATAGCAGTATTTCACTGGCTGGGGGTCCTGGAATCCATAAAAGTATCAGATAGATAAGCAAAGCCAAAGCAAAATGTGGAAAAGGACAAAATATTTCCTATTATATTTAGGAAATTATTTCTGTTTCTTTGTCAGTAAAGCAACACAGATGTAATTAGCAAAACACGGCAGGACTAACACACTCTCAATCCTCAAGGTTTGCTATAACCAATATGGTTTTGTCACATATCCTTATTTGGTAACTTTTAAAATATTGTTTCATAACATACATTTTCAAAAGTCAATTTTTTAAAGTTTCACTTCTTCCTTGCTGGAAAGCAGTTACATGTTTACTTCAATCTAAACACAATATGAGGCTCCATCAATCTCAAAAAATCCTAAACATTTGTCTAAAAGTCACATGTTTAAAATCCTTTACAGAATTAGGGTTTCTATGAAACACAGTATCCAACATCAGAAGATGTTCTCCACATTGAATATACCCGGATTTTTTTCTATATGCATCTTTAGTACAAAATGTATAGGAAGAAGTACACCCCATTTAATGGTGGAATGCAGCCTGTCCTGGTGCACCCAACATGCTTCAATATTTTCTCAAAATTGCTGTTTCCACATTCTGCTCTTCTACAAACACTTCAAATACATTAATCAACCTGTCAGATCCACTTTAACACTTTTGTCAGGACACTTCTGATCTTAATTCTGGCCTGTAATACTTTTAAGCCATCCAATACAATACACAGAGCTTTTTAAATCATTGTTGGTTTATGATTTTGTGCCTTCCATTTTGTTACAGACAGTAGCCCATTAATCATGTCAATTGAGTTTGTGTGTATGATCCTCATAGCTTTTCTCCAACTTGTTTGGAAACTGTTTCAGCATTTATTAGCATGCAGTACAAATGCAAGTGATTTAAAGTGCTGGGATCTTCTGTTCCATAGACATTTCAACTTCTGATTTTGTCCCAAAACAAAGAAGGAAAAAAAGGAGAGAAGAAAATTTGTTTCCTCAAACCAATGAGTCAGAAAACCATGTCAGAAGAAACATGAGTTTCCATCATTAGGAACTAGATGCCCCTATACTCCTCCTGTGGGTCTGATCCTTGGGCCATTCTGCATGTCCCAAAGCACACACAAGGAAGCATTTTCCCGGGGAGTGAGCAGGAAGGAGACGGCGTATACTCATTTCTGCTCTTTGTCCATGAAAGAGAATGAGGATAACAACCACTACTCTAGGTGGTGGAATGTGCAAGTAGGAAAATTAATTTTGTTTTTTTGTTGAAAGAATTAAAGAATTTCTATTCAGATTAAATGCCGCAAACAATAAAGTATCTTGTTTCAGTTTTCCCACAAATTACTTTTTAAAGCTCAGTGAAATGTAAGATCTAATTGCAGATCACAGAGGAGATTGCAAAGTATTTGTGCCACCTAAAGAGCATACAAAACTCAGGGAAGAATTTTGATGCCACCAGGTATCTCCCCATAATCACAAAACCTCTTCTGGCTTTTACTATAGGATAACAGAAAAAGCACGTTAAAACCATCTTCCTATTCACAAGACATTCTACAATTTCAGAGAAGCCAGCCTGAACAAACTTGGGACAAGGAGGTAGCAGAGCACATTAGCACCTGTGTTTGGAGAGACGGTTGGGAGCTGGGAAGACTTTTACAGGTGACTGATGACACACAATGTCTGACCTAGGATGGTCAGCTCTGACTTGAATGTTGGGGATCAGTACTGAGCAATTTCTTCATAATACGAGGCTCCTTTCAGGTGTCTCAGTTCAGTGTCTGAAACACAGGGCATCCAACACCCTGTAATCACTCATATAAACCTTGGTTAATGGCCCAAGACACCCTCCCAAAACTGCTTTCTGAGGTATTCATGTAGGACTACCAGAAGTAGTAGCAGAAGTCTACAGTGGCCTGCAAGAGACTTTATAACTAAGTATAAATGCACAACAGGGCAAAAAGAACAGTGCAATAACCAGAGGGAAGTGACATAGGAGCTCAGGGGCACCAGCACTGTCAGGCTCAAATGTGCTTACACCAAACCAAATTCCTGTGTTAATTCTGGACTTAAAGAAAACTGACAGCCCAGGAACCAAGCCACAGAAAAAGTCTGTGATGCAAGATTTTTCATTTTGGATTTGACCCACCTTTATTTTTTATTTATCAGCTTACAATATGCCTGCTGTTGTACCTGGATACACTACATTTATATTCAGCCTAACCTTTCTTTTACATTCTCATCCTTCATTTCCAATTACATGCCAAATAAACTCTGCATTGCATGAGAACACTGAAAGTGGCAGCTGAAAGACTGTTTTTTTCCCTTAAGAGATGTCAGGCATAAAAGTGAAGATATAAGCCTTCCTGGATGTTTCCAAGAGAAGAAATTGGTCTTCTTTACTAATGCAGTAGCTACGGACAAATAAGATAAGGCTAATCCTCCAGAGGGTCATGTCCCAGATCACAAGGATTCCTCAACAGACTGAGTGAAACACTAGGGTCAGGCTCATGTTTCAATAATTCCCAGTTTAAGGCATGCACTGCTTAAGGCTGCCTGACTGCTTTGTAGGGATAACATCATATGTACCTTTATGCATTTCCGATGGCATGCTACAGACATCTCATTGCAGCCATTCCGCAGTATGCAACTTGGCTGTGCTGCTCAAGACAAGGAATCCACAGGATCATTTCCAAGAGCTGTGCACAGACACTGGCATGAGCCTGAAGCTAGTGGTCAACATGGAAAGCCGAAAGTCCTGGTAAGGACCAGCTGATCTGCAGACAGTATACAAGAAAGGGCCAGTATGGGCATTTGATACTCTGGGAGATGTATCATTCACAGTGTCAGTTTGGCTCCTGCTTATCAGTTAGAAAGACCTGTGAATACAAGGGGAGATGCCAGTGAAATTACCACCAACAAAAGAGATGCTGGCAATGTACCACTCTGTTTAGCCAAACCTTATTTAAGCAAGCTAAGGTGTTACAGTGCTGCACAGGTGGCCTCACACCGAGGAGTACTCTATCTGGTTGTTAAAGCCCACACCACTGCAGCTTCCTCATTGTCCTGACCTAGTTTAAATACAGCTCAGCTATATATACATGAGGTTTCATCAAACCTCTGCACTACAGGGTGGACACATCCTTCAGTATTTGGAGATGGCTTTTCAAATGGTGCTCCACCTGCAGCCCTCCCAGCTACATTCTTTTATACTAACCATGTATCTGAGTTCCTGTTGCTCTATCCTGAAGGCTAGTCCCACTTGGACCTCATCAGAAGACACACTAATGCTCAGGAGCCTACAGAAACATGTAGAAGTGCCTCATTACAAACACTAGAAACGTGGATCCTAACAGTGGTAAAACGAAATTTATGTCATACATTTTGCCTATAGGTTGCTTAACACACGCACACACAGTGTTACTGGTTTGTACAGGACATCTCCTTACAGTCACACATGCCCTTCTCTTCTTTCTTTTCCTCCCCACCCCCCCCGCCCTCGCCCCACTTTATAAGGCAAGTCACAGATGTATCTCCTTGTATCCAACTTCCTTGCAACAAGATCAAAAGAATTTGTTACACCATGGATGAAGTACAATTGGTTTTGGCAAGAGTAGTGGGACACACAGCAGGACACACAGGTTAAGGCATAGATTCCATTGGATTTCTATACTTTCCTTAATTATGTATCTGATCTACAACTCTTGGCAAGAGCTTGCCTGGTCTAAACCATGTAAAGCCTAGAAATCAGAAAATTTGAGAATAGTCCCAGTATTAATTAGTTGATACACATCCTGGATGTTTTTGCCACCTGTACTAATATCTGTGTATTAAGAGTTTATCAACGTGACAAATCACTGACAAAGCCAATGTGTCTATGCACAGAAAGTTACATTTTCTCATGACACATCAATGAAGTAAATTCAGTCAATCAAGTAACATTAGTCATTTCAGTCTGTCACATTAGTTAACAATGGAGCACAGGAGAGATTCTGTGAAACAAAGTTTCTAATAACACATTGCATATAGAGTACCACTGTGTTCAAGTTCAGGAAGCTCTGAGTTTTGAATGTCTTTAATAATTCATGCAGTTAGTGCGTTGGTTTTGGTTTTTTGTCAGTCCAAGCAGAAATGTACTGCAAAGTTTCATAAGCATATGCTAGAATTGTTAAAACAAATGTGCCATTCACTCATATTTTTGAATTATGATATAATTCAAAAAAGCCCCAGTCAAGTATCATACCCTACTTTGTTAAGGACTACGCAAATAAAACAAAAAAAAAGCATTCCCTTGGTACAAGTATACATCAGCTGGAGATACTTTCTCTGGATAAGAGGGAGTAACCAAATTTCACAGAATATGTACATGTAGATATTCCAACTGGCTCTTAAGCATTCAGATCAGCTCAGAAGTTCTGGCCTGAAGCCAACCAATAAAAAAACCCCAAAACAAAACAAAAAAAAACCCCTAGCAAGTTCAACAAAAGCAGAATCTCATCCTTTTTTTGGTCTGAATGCTACTTCAAAATACAGCTCTAGAATGTCTTACAGAGCCACTTGGGCCAGAAGATTAAGGCTGTTGAGTTTTCTAAATCACAGAATACCCCAGAGTTAAGCCACAGGAAAATATTTAAATGACGCCTGCAGAGTCTAAGAAAAGACTTCTTGGAACAATAACTGCAACAATTGTCTTTTCAACAGACTTCCAACCACATTAGCAAGCGAAGGTAAAACCTTCATCACCTGACATTTAAAGGAACCTGAAAAAAGGCTGGATGATGGGTAAAAAGCATGTCACAGACATTTCAGCTGCATCCCATCTTACACATCTTTGTGTACCCTGGTTTAATGTATTTGGACAAACGCAGTCAGCAAATCTGGTGAAAGTACACCAAAAGATAGACTGCAAATTACTACTGAAGACATTCATCAACTGACCATTGTTATAACAAGAGTAACCAGTAGTAAAAAAACGTAAAACATCGGGTGTTTTTGTTTACATTCAACATGTCAGTTCACTCCTGTGCATTGCGGAGGCTGAATACAATTTGCCATTTTAGTTTCCCACCTTTTGTAAATAGAGCCACCTTTTAATCCTTTAGCAGTTTAATCCATAACGTCACTTAGTGACTGTGTCAAAACTCCAATACAGGAAAAGGTTTTCAAAGATATCTAGCTAACCAAGAATAAAAAAAGTCACGCAGGAGTTTTTCAACAGCATTTAAAGCTGACGTTACCTAATTTACCTGGGTAAATTACCTCTGCATCTGGAATGTGCCATACACCCAAACAAGCTTACAGCAGTCAAGACTCGCTCTGGACACAGAAGCAGAATAGCCACTTCACTAACATTAATTACCCCTAATTTGCTTTCTATTTTATAGCTCTAGCTGACTCATAATTGAAAGAGTCTTAGCAATCCTAAAAGGCACCTATCTGGATCATCAAATCACTCCACATTTTGAATATTCTCCAAGAAAGAACTTAAGAATTAGAAACATAGGCTTTGGAATTTCAGTTCATGAGTTTTAAAAAAAACATATATTTTATGTTTACATTACTCAGCAGTAAACATTGTCTCAAATTCCTACAAATAACCTGCCTAGTTAGAGAATTTGCAGAGACAACTTAAAAAAACAGTAGCGCAATGAATTGAGATGCTATAAAAACCAATTTAAAATATTTTTCATATGCCATTTAAGCTGTTTTAGCCTCACATGTTCACTTGCTAAGGAAAAGATCATCAATCTCTGTCAATATAGATGATTTTAGTCACAAATTTTGAAAAGGTAAAAGCACAGGCTAAATAAAATATGGGAATTGAAGTCAAAGTATTATCTGTCTAAATAACAAACTCTGATAACATATATTGAAGTGCTGGTAAAACCCTAAATATAACCTTCACAATTTAGTCTTTTTATTTTAGAAATTGAAATACAGGGGGAGAGACATGGTATAATAACAAAACTAAAATAAACCACTTGGAAACAAATTATACATAAGCTTTAATTACTTTTCTAAAAGTTTATATAAAATAAAAAAAAAAAGGAAGGAAAGAAAGAAAAAGAAAGGAAAGAATGATTTACTAGATTCAAAGTCTAATGAAGAAAGTAACCTTAATGAAGATAAATAAATGCAAGGACTTAAGATTGGTAATCTTAATGTTGTATGTCTGTTGGCCTCATGGTAAACCCCTTTTGGGAACACAAAACAAGGAGAATATACATAATCTTGAACACTGACATTCCCAGTGAGCCAATATTTTAATTTAGAGGATTTAAAATG
>VXAK01019989.1:0-67783 GCA_013399435.1 Arenaria interpres
GATTGATGCTTGATAAAGCTTATTCACAAAACACATCAGCATATTAGCAGAACTGGGGACAAAACAAATATGTTACCTAGCCTTCATTTTCTGCCATAATATGTACAAACCAATCAGTGACCAATCTTCCAAAATGCCTGTACAATACGTCACTAAAAAATAAAAAAAAGGTTTTCTTTTTCCATTCACTTAAGAACAAGCTGGATCAAACCCACAATGTCTATGGTATGAAGAATTAAATTTCAGCCAGAATGTCTAAGGCAGCTTCTTTGGAATGGGGATGCTACCTAACTCCTGCATACCATAACTACTGTTTCTGCATTTTCTCCTAGTACTCCTCACCAGTATATGCTTCTGTTCATGGGATTGCAGTAATTTCAAAACCTGACAACGCTGATTTGGCTTTCACTCTTTGTGTGCTGCTGGGTTACTCCTCTATTTTACTGTTCTCAGTTTTAAAGATAAATTTGCATCAAATACAGCTATATTTGTATAGTAGCTTATGAATATTGTTATACTTTGTATTTCAAAGCTTTTTTCTTTAGCTTCTTTTACCTTTTTCCACCATCACACAAACAGGAGACAAGTATATATTCAAAGCAGGTTTGGAATCTATAGAAATATTTTATTACTATTGTTCATCTCTGAATATATGCTACATTTGTAATCACTGGATGTCTTCTGTTTACATTCAATACTGTGTACTGAAGCTGTATTCAATATAGCAGAAAGTATTCCTAATAAATATCAGGCTTATGAATTTATACCATGGAATGGAGAAGTGACAATTTGGACTTTTTTCTCAGAATGGTTGAAGTGCTGTTTGGGAGTTTTCACAAATTGGAGTAAGTGGGTCTAAGGAAGCGGTCAAAGAGTGGAGGAAAAAAAAAAACCCAAACCCACTTGCATTATATAGGGTTTTCTCTTATCCTCTGCAGTACCTATTTCTCTGAAAAAATACAGGAACTGTACTGAAAGCTACAGTAGCTCTTTCTTCTTGAAGTATTGTTATATAAAATCTGATTTTTGTAACATTATCACCACTTGAATGATGCTCTATATTTTGTTTGAAGGTCTAGCTTTTGGACTCCTTTAAGTACATATAAGTATTAAGCTTTGTTAAAGAAAAATTCAATTTTAAAAATCTTTTTGTTAGCAGAGGCATGACCCAAAACCTTTGACCCAAAGGCAACCTTGTGTTCCAAAATTTCTCTAATAAGGCAAGCTTCTACCAAAAGAACAAAATCTTCATGATAGTAAGTAAGTCTGAATTAATGGATATTTAAAAGACTATGGATCAAATCTTCATCCAGAGGTGAAATGTAGTGCCTCATAGTGAAAAGCAATAAGCAGGATTAATGCTTTGGTTTGTCAGAGTATTACTAAAAGCAATCAGAAACCAGCTATTCTAACAACCCTATTTCTGTGGTACCCAGGCACTGAATGAAAAATCTCATAATTTTTCCTGGGGATGCTCACAGGGTTAGTATGGAGCAAGGATAATTAACTCAGTTTGTCAGATGCACTTTCATTAGTCAGACAGAAGATGAATGGAACTGAACAGTGGTGTCTGAAGAAAGTTATATTTATTCAGGTAACAAATAAGTCCAAGTAATGAGTGCATTATGTAGAGGGAGTCTTCTGAAACATACTTCAGTCCATCTCTGCTCATCTGTAGAGACTTCGTTAATTAGCTTGTGGATTTAGTTTCCTTTTGATGTGTTTATTGACAGTCTGTGAATCCACTCCGTCTTTTAAGATCAGTAGGTTATTGCTTCTCGTTTAACAATCAGCCTTTTGTGAATCCTAAGAAAATTCCGAAGGGTCATCCTATAGCATGAATAAATAATAAACTACAAAGCTGTGCTTTAAACATGTTGTGCATTAAGAAAACCATGCCACTTCTCAGTACAAAGCACAGAACGAAAGTAATCGGGCAAAAAAGCCAGCGGTTCTTTAACGACTTCCCTCAAGCTTTAATATGCTTTTGTACACGCAACTTAAGTTTTTTTCCTGCAATAATCCATTAAGACATCATGTGTTCTAATGTGAACCCCCCTTCTACTGCATATTGATAACTATTATAAGGCGCACACAGCTTTAGATTTGGCCAACCACTCTCCCTGCATTCATTTTCCTGGACAACACACCACTGTGATTTTACTGTAATGAGGATTACTACCACTTCCAAATGCTGGCCATACTAAAAGTAGTATCTTTTAAAGTGTCAGAAAGTAATAGTAAACATGGAAGAATAATACCTATTTGATCACTGGAGAATAAAGCATAGGGCAGGCAGGAGCAAAGGGTAGGGGACAGAGATCAGTGTGTGTCTGTATGCAGAGCAAGTTTATCATCTGATTTTCCAGTCCACAGATCATAAAATAAGGAGAGACATGGAAGAAAGAGTGTCCCAGTTTGAAGCAGACAAGGAAACATACAACAAGATCCTATTAGGCATCATACTTTGAGAAATAACAGGTGCATGAAACTTGGCACATTCCCTTATAAAGCAAGCTATAAATAGTTTACTGGTTCCCAGACTACCTTATATTTTAGTAACATGATCTATGTGGATTTATCTTGGTTAATACCACAACTTCTAATACTAATTCTAACATACTAATGCTGATGCTAGTGCTAATACTAATGCTAACACTCAGAAGAACTTTAGAGTTAGACTAGTGCCTGGCAAGGTCACAGAAACGTGTGTTGGTCAGAGCTGATTAATGTTAACAACATTTTAGAAGTTAGAGGTTGCATTAAAAAATGTTCATATTCTCGTAAAAGCTTCCATTAGGGCAACCTAGATAATTTCCAGGAAATAGACTGGTCTTTGGAAATAACAGAATTTTTTATCAATATTACTAGCTTGAGGTTGGATCAAACATAGGCATACGAAAATGGTAAACTACATTCAAGGGATCATTTTGCTATAAGAGGAGGTTTGGTACCTTTCAGTTAAGAATCTTTAAGACAAGTTAAGTAGTATGTGCTTTATTTCCAGGTGATATTAGATCCTGCAATCTGCATCTCTGCACTGAAATTACCTTATGTCTAGTGTGAAACCCAAGAATATGAGAATTTGAAGGAAATCCCACTGTGATGCAACATTTAGATATCAGTATATTCCTCGGTGGCTGTAGGTACTTAGAGTGAATTAAAAATGCAATAGAGGAAACCTGAAGGATATTTTGGGGGAACAGAAAGTCTTGTTCTTGTTGTTGAAGCTAGTAATACATTTGAGTCTGTCTGGGCTTGTGTGAAAAATGGTTGTGCTTGTATGTATATAGGCTTGTATGTATTTATTCAGTATGGTATAGTCTACTAAGTGTATTTCACTTAGAGGGTGGGAAAAAACCTAACAAGGACAAGCTTTGTTTTGCCGGGGGGTAGGACATTGGGGAAATAAGTTTTTCCTTGTTTGTTTATTTAATGTTTATTTTCATATGATCTTCATGAGGGATGGAATTTTTATCATCTTACAGCTTCAAGGAGCAAGTAAATGTTTGAATTGGTCATCCAAATCTTGGGAGGTAAAACGTGCTCTGAAGGATCAGGGTAAATATTTTCACATAACAGATCCATCCTTTCTCTAAGGAATATTTTTATGCTTAGTTTTGTTTCATTTCTCAGGTTTTTTTTCTGTTTTGATTTTTTTGTTTGTTTGTTTTCTATTAGACAACAGGGTCAAAAGGAAAAAAAATTGTGGGTTGAGGAGGCAATTTTTCATTGTGAAAACTGGGGAATAGGAAATGCTTTCTATCTTAATCATTTTTTTGGTTTTATTTTACATTTTTATTTATATTTTATTTTTCTGAAACTTAAGGAAAGGAAGCAAATACTTTTAAAAAACCAAAAGTCAGAAAAACCCAAAACAGAGATGTATTTCATGAAGCTGGCAGAGGATAATACACATTTTCCTCTAGAGGACATGGTAGAATATGTCACTACAAGTGCTTTACTAATGCTTGTCAGGCAACATATGGAGTATTGTGTCCAATTCTGGTCTCACAATGCAAAAAGACACACTCACCCTTTGGAGAGGGTCCAAAGGAGAGCCACAAAGACGATGAAAGGGCTGGAGAGCCTGTCCTATGAGGAAAGACTGAAGAAGGTAGCTCTTTTCTTGCTGGACAAGAGAAGGCTGAAGGGGATATTAAATACCGTATTCCTGTACATAAAGGATGGCTACAAAGAGGGCAGAGGCTCTCTTCATATGGAGCCACATAGAGAAGACGAGGGGCAACAGGTACATGTTGCATCAGAATAGGTTTCACCTCAACATAAGAAAGAAGTTTTTACAATGAGAACAGTTATTCACTGGAGCAACCTCCCCAGTGCTGTGGTAGAGTCCCCATTACTAGAGGTTTTCAAGACGTGACTGGACAGTGTGCTATATAATTTCTATCTAGGCTTCCTTTCCCATGAAGGTTTGGACCAGATGATCTTTCAAGGTCCCTTTCAACCTGGGATGTTCTATGAGCATGCTTAGAGCACTTGGTCAGAGGAGAAGTTAAAGAAAAATCTCAGAAGGAGAGAACAGTGTTTTGGAAGGATTACAGGAAGCATTGGTACAGACTCTCCTTGAATGCCTTGCGCAACTCTGGGCCCTAGGATTTCAGGATATGAAACTCTTTGAATGTGTTCAAAGGAGGGCAATAAAGCCGATGAAAGGGCTAGAAGGAATGTCCTGTGAGAAGCAACTAAGGACTCTGGGTTTTTCTAGTTTGGAGAAAAGGTGGCTGAGGGTTAACCTCATTGCGCTGTGCAGCTTCCTGAAGACGGGAAGTGGAAAGAGAGGTACAGTGACAGGACATGTGGGAATGGTTCAAAGATGTGTCAGGGGATGTTCAAACTTGACATTAGGAAGCACTTCTTTACCAAGAGAGTGGTCTAACACTGGAACAAGCTTCCTAAAGAGGTGGTTGATGCCCCAAGCCTGTGAGTGTTTAAGAGGAATTTGGATAATGCCCTTAACAACGTGCTTTAACTTTTGGTCTGCCCTGAATTGGTCAGGCACATGGATTAAAGGATCACTGTAGGTCCCTTCCAACTGGAACTATTCTGTTCTGTTCTATTCTACAGGACTGGAAGCAATAGCATAGAAGCTGCTGTCTTCTATGTACTTTCCCAAAAAGTTTATGGGAGAAAAAAATTTCACAGCTTCAGTCTTAAATATGCAGATTAACTTTTCACCTTATTACAGTTATCTGCATTAATGTGATTTGTTTAAAGATTGTGAACATGAAGAGTATCCTAGGAGGCAACATTAAAAGCTTTCTTGGAGTGGAACAGGAGAGAGCTTGTACTAAATGGTATCCAGGGGAAAATCTGGTGTAGCTAGGAGTGAAACTAAGTTGACCTCAAAAACAAACATCCAGAAAGTGGTCAGTTCTGAGAATGAAATCCTTTCAAAGAACGATACAGCAAAATATTCATTTTCTTTCCACATAGGAGAAAAGAACTGATGACTCAAGCAGTCATAAAATGCCCCAGGAATCCATGCTGGTCACTTAAACCATTTGTAGCTAAATCACTTCTTCATTTTCTATGAGTATGAACCAAAAATTACACAGGAAATAAAACTGTGTCCCTGTCTAAGGTAGCTCCTGTGGAGCCATTTTTCAGACAAGATAGGGGCATATATTTTCAGTTCCTACTTTGTTCCAGGTATTGTCTTATGCCATTTTCATTGCTATAACCTCTCAGTGTGTTTAAACGATGCATTAAATGTTATAACTTAAGGTTTCCCGTATATGGTTTGATCTCTCATTATTTCCCTACGTATGTTTGTTTCATATGCTCTACTGATACTACATGATGATAACCTTCTGAACTTTTTCAGCATTCTGTTTGCCAAGTCTCCCTAGAAATATAGCAGGTTTTTTAGTTAATTTCATAATGTTATTTCAGATAAGAGTCTAATTTGCTTTCTATATGTCTAAATAAAATAAATAATTTTGGAGAAATTCCTTTATTTTAATACTATTATGTAAAAGGCATCAGAAACTGGATAGTAAAAAAGTTAATTTAATATTTTTTTGCATGTTACATTTTCACAAAGGATCCTAATACTCATTTTTCTTACAGAAGTAAACACTGAAGAGTAATCATAAATTAACATTAGAATGAGGAAATATAACTTTCTAAAGCTATTGGTGAAAGCAGAAGTCTCAATAAAACATTAAAACAAAACTCCATGGAATTAGATAAATCTGAGAAATCTGGCATCCTGGCAAGAGAATTAAAAGAAAAAAACAAAAAACAAAAAAAAAAAGAACAAACCAAAAAACAGTCGGGCTTCTTTAAACTTTCTAGTCCTCCACAGTGTAATTGCATATATTTCCTTACCGTTAAGATACAGCGTGCAAGTGTCTGAAAATACATGAATCAAACTATTTTCCTGAGAGATTAGAGGCTCTTATAATACTTTTGATGAAAGATGGGATGAGGATGATCAATGTAATGTAAGAGTCTAAAAATCTAATCTGCTGGGAGAAAGACTACACCAGCTTTCAAGTTTTATCTATCAATCACATGCATCACAGAATATCCTATCACATTTATTTTTAGAAACTAATATAATATTTCCTGATAACATTAAACATTTAATTTTAATATATTGTTCTAATATAGTGTAAGGGGACTTTAATGTTTTATACATATTCTATTAAGAATGTTGCTTTGGTGGTTTGAGAAGTGGTTAGTTATGATAAATGAAACACAATGTTATTGTTGTAACATTTCCATGGTTTGCCCCTTGGAGAAACATAATAGTACAAGATGATTTAATTTCTTTTTTTGTTTTTTTTTAATTTGCAAGTGTGAATTTGTTTTCTTGCTGACTGACAAAGTAATTCAAATATCAGGCAAGTGGAACTGCACTTCTGAGGTGCAAATACAGATAAATGTGCTAGAAGCTTAAACGAAACTCTTCACGATATTTTGCAGCCCAGTAATCTTAACAACAGCCATTAAAGATCCTTAAGATTTTATTCTGAGATAGTAAGTTAGAATTTTCACAACAGGAATACTTTCAAGATATTTCTGACTAATGCTTATGCAGCTAAAAACTCCATTAGTAAAACATCAGTAACACATTAACGTTAAACAAATCGCTACTTCAAATGAAAAGCCTTGACTCTTTTCCTTTGTAACCCAAAAATGACATGGATACAGAGAAGTTAATTTCTTTTCTGTTAGAAAGAGATTTTCAAATAGAATTTTCTTGTCTATAATAAAATTTCAAGTACATTATAACAAGTATTTTATCAGTCATTGTTGTATATATAGACATTTCTTCCATAGAGCTAGGAAACTACCACATAATTTCACTATGAGAATCAGAGGAGATGACCTTCTTTTATATAATCTGAAATCACTGAGGTTTTGCAGGTATGACATACCGACAAAACAGTAAAAGACAGGAAGGCTAAGCAGCAAAAATCAAATGTTAATAGAGAGAAAAGTGAAATAATTTTCAGTCAAAGTGAAAATCTAACAAATATTGTAGGAATAGTGAATGGGAAGTGAGAAGTAGTTTATTTTAGTTATTGCTCACAACTTTTTTTCCAGTACATATACTCTATTTGCTTTAAAAATAAATAAATCCTGAAAGTCACATTCTGAGATGCCTTTCCCTTTCATAGTCTTTGTGAGTCAATAAAGCTTTGTGAAGTTTCTTCTGTTTTTCTTTTATCTGAAGAAGTTTGTGAATTAAAACGTTCTTTGAGGATGAAGGTGGAAGGAAAGATAGGGTGAATTTGGAGTCCTTCATTCAGTTTAATTTGTTAGAGACTTTTTTAGGTGGTGCTAAACACAATGTTGACAGTTGAATTAAACAACCTCTCTGTAAAGTGTCTCTTTTAACTCTACCTTCTTAGCCACGTGAATTGTATTTTCTTTACAAGGCTACTCATACAGTAACTAGGAGCTTATTACCATCTGCAGAATTTGAGAGAAAATAATTTCAGTAGAAGACTGAATTATAAGTGACAAGTTCCTGAAAACATCCCATAACTATTTCCTTAAATTACTCACAGATATATTTAGTAGTCAAGTATCTCTTTTTCTTTTTTTTTTTTTTCAGCTCCTCCTTATTTTATTCAGGTGCATTTGCAGTCAGAAGCCTCTTANTTTTTCTTTTTTTTTTCCTCGCCAGTAATAGACACAGTTTAAATATTTCAGCTGGGAACCCTTTGGCTTTCGTTTCATTCATTCCTACTCCGTTAATTTCATTCATTCATTTTGTTTCATTTCCTTCCTAATATCTTATCTAATTGTTTTTTCTGAGTGTGGTTAGCAACCACCTTTGAGATTTTCCTCCATCTCTTCAGAAATGAGAAGTGTGATTGCTTGATTGTATTGTATTTCTTACTTCTCTGTGTAAAGTTGTTCTCATCCACATAATGATCCTCTGCTTAAATCACCATTAAACTGAAAATATAGGAGCAAATTAGTTAGTCGTCTCAGCAGGAGTCACTGAAATCAGATGTGTGGGCTGAAACATTTTATATTGATACTAATCCTGGAAATGCAGCTGCTGAATATACTCAAGCCTATCACCTGGCTGTTCTTCCATGTTTTTTAAGGTGATTCTGTTTGTTGGTTACTTGAGAAATAGACCATTTTGTATCAGGAAAGTGCGGTCAATAGAACAATTAGCATAAATGTCTTAAGAGAAAAAAGCTAGGACAGACCCACAGATTCTTCCAGGGCAGGTGCTTGAACACCCATTTCAATTTTTTTCCTTTCCTTTACCTCTCATGTTTATTTCCCAGATGTCTGGTGGGAGGAGCTGCTTTCAGCATGACAATGAGGCTGCTACCAATGTCTTCTAGAAAGTCCAAAAGGGAATCATGGATCCACGTACTAGAATCTGATCCAAAACTTCCTACTTGAGGGACACAAGGTCCTGAGGAGTGGAGTGAGTACTCCTGCTGTGCTTCCAAGGTTGACCTGGTTCTCTGTCCTCATTCAGTTCTCTGTGTGTGCGCTAGGGGTTTCCTTTTAAATGGAAATGATCATCTCCTGAGGCCATGTGCTCAGAGTGGTTCAGTTATTATATACACTGGTAAATGGATGAAATTTGCAGACTTTAATTTCAATATAACACAGCAGAAGGAATAGGTACTAAAAGGAGGAGATACCTAGAGCAATTAGAACAATTATAATGGTGTGTATATATATAATATAGTCATTATATTCCCTTTAGTAATATTGATTTAACTTTAACACAAAGGAAAAAATCTTCCTGAAAACGAGTAATGTACTACTCATCAGTCTACAAATCTGTGGTTGGCAAACATGAGAGGGTCATTAACTAGCCTAGCCGTGGCCATTAGGAATGAGGTGGATAAGGCTCTTTCTCAAACATGGTAATTCCTTGGGATGAATAAACTTTAGGGAAGGTCTTTTCTGGTGTCTATTCTAGGAATTAACAATGCTGGTGCTGAATAAAATTTATGAGTCAGACAGGTGCTAGTTGAGAATATATACTGCTGTTAGCCTGCTCTGAAAGCCTCACACCAGGTCTGTATAAAATGACTGCGACCATCCTGCATTCCAAGTAGGTTATCGTCTCTCCAAAGCATCTTGCGATATCACCCTTCCTCTTCAGGACCAATGTTTGTTTCCAGGCTAGTGCTTGTGATTGTTGAAGACATTATTTTGATCTTTTTTGAATCATTCCATTGATCCACAGTACAGTAACGACTGTGAGACTGCAGTCTAGAGTGCTCTTTATGCTACGTTGAGTTATTGTCAGAGGAAATAGATTTTATAGCTGGCAGAAATCATTAGATCATTAACCTGTTTTCCCAATACATCATAAGCATTGTATTTTACCCAGTTACCCCCCTAATAGATATCTGAGATTAAACATTGCTAAAAGGCAATGATTCTTCTGGAGGAAGCCCCACTGTTCCAGTTGTAAAGATCTTTTTAATACAGATAGCCTCGGCATGGTCCTATTCAGCTTTTCAGTTAGGAAGACTATTTTTCACACCACGATCGGAAGTTCTAGTTCACACAGAGCATGCAACCATAGTTGCTAATTAAAACCTGAAAGGACATTTATAAGTTGACACATTCTTTAAACTGTCACTGGTTTTCTTGCAAACAATATATTTTAACTCAATTAGAAGTTAAAAAAGTATTACTAGTTGAACATTTTCTCTGTTACATGGAATATCCTATTAAATTGTCATAACAGTTTCTTTGGCTGTTAAAGTATAAGCAACTGGAACTTCTGATATTGTTACTAAGAGAAATCCAGATGTACCTTCTGTTCATTCTCTGTTGCAGCAATTTAAATATACGCTAAATAAGCTGTAATAATTTTTGTCTCCAGCCACTTGCTTTGATAGCAAGCAAGTAATTTTAAACCATATGTTCACATAGGTAGGTAGGAAGCTGCCTCTATCAGCAGTTTGTACATCAGCTGCACTTGTGCTGTATTTTGCCACCTTACTGGGTGAAGGGAATGAATGTAAGGAAGAGTCGTCTGAAGATAGTGAACAGCTGACTAAGCACTATGTTTAATGAGAGCATTAAGAGCTACCAGGAGCTCTTGGAATGGGAAAACTGCACAGATGAACCCTGCCACTTAAGACCAAACTAACTGTGACAGTAAAACAGAAAGAAAGTTGAGAAATGGTTGGGCCATATACCTAGAAACAGAACCAAAAAGGAAAAGATTGAATTATTTAGTCTAAGGACCTCACAGCCAAGTTGAATGACCTTTCTTTCTGTATCCCTTTCACAAAGAAGAATACCATGACAAAAGTACTGCTGAATTCTGTATTTATGGTTATGAATATAGCTTTCATTTAAAAAGTACTAAACTAAGGTTAGAATCCTAATTCTGTAATTTTTAATGCAGTCTTTAAAAAAGGAAGTGGTTTCCAGTTTGCTCTTCCTCATGATGTCCTTACTCTGCCTTACCTGAAAACTCCTGCCATTCGAGTTAATAAAGTTACAGACGTTTTTGAAATTATTTATTTATTTATTTATTTTACTTCAAGTATGAGAAAGAGAAGGTATGCTGATGAACGTGAGCTTTCTCCTATCTTGTCCTGGTGTGCTCTTTTTCCAAATGCTTTACATCCTGTCTCTCTTCATCTGTAGTTCTTACCCCAAGCTCATCCTCCTTGTCTCTGTAATTTCCAGACTTCGGATATCTCATTCCACCTCCACCAACTTCTCCATTTTATCTTTACTGACATAAGCTAGTTTGAACACTTGCATGATCCATTTCCCACTCCCTTGTTCCATACAAGCTTTCCCTAAAATTTCTCATGTAATTGTTCACTGACAGTCCTTGTCCTCTGCTTTTTAAGCTCCTTATTCTGGTTGCATTAAACAGATCTTTCCTTTGCTTCCCTGCATGTTTTAATACTCAGGTTCTTTGTACAGCCAGTCCAGTCCAGCTCTCAGCCCTCTCTTCTTTTTGCAACTGATGTCTTCTGCTATAGTCTAAGACCTTTTTGTCAATCTACCCTTACACTCTTTGCTTTCGCCATAATTAATCCAGCGTGCTCCTTAGGCCTGAGAGAGGAAAGACTTCTTACTTTTCGTCGAGGTATTTAGACTATTCACAAAATGTAACATTTCAGTGCTCCAAGGCAGTTTCTAAGTGGTTCTGTCCTTGAACATGTGTTTGTCTGGAAAGCATGTAGGCAGAAACATGGATAAATGATGGAGAAATTTATCAAAGCAATACTCTTCTGCTTTTTTATTCTTCTCCATACAGTCTGACACTAACTCTGGCAAGGGGGGGTAGGGAGAAAATGTTAATTCTTGTCTGCCATCCAAATGAGGCAGAATAGATGTACTGCAGTTTATGTGCAGAAGATTTCTTTCCAGTCACATTATGTGGAAGTGAGAATTTAAGTTCGGTTTCAAATGTATTTATAATAATGACATTATTTTATTTTAAAATGTTGTGTTAGAGTAACTATATTCAATAGCATTTTCTGAGTTGCAAGTTTCTTGAGGTTTGCTTTTTCTTTTTTGTGTTCCCTGTTAATCTTAGTATTGCAATCTATACATTTATAATACCCAGGAGACTTTTTTTAATTATTTTTTTTAGTAGTAAAATCTATTGGCACCAACTTATAAGAAATAAATGCTGTTCTCACAACATTATTTTCAGCTAAGTGTATAGCATACATTTTAACTTAATACCTTCTTATATATTCTTTATTATGTTTTAGTTCATAAAAGGAATAGAAAGACCAATATAAATGATTACCACAATTTGGCTACCTTAGAAGAGTCTGATGAACATCTGATGGCAAAATAACAAAAGGCACAAGTAACCCCTGAGAGTGAACTATGCAAGGCAAGTCAGAGAAGGATCCCACTCCACTTTGCCACCAGATAAGTGGCAAAAAGTGAGTTGATACTCATTGGAACTATGGATCATCTTTCTTTGTATCATGAATCCACTACAGGGTTTCTCTTCTGCTAACATAGTTTTGAGAGCACAACCTAGATTAGGTAATAAAACCAGGGGATTTTTTGGGGGCAAATATCATTATGAGAAACTGTTTATATACCTTTTATAGAGAGAGAACCTCTGGGACAGAGAGGAACAACACTTTAAGTAAAACCACTTATTCTGTTAATTTTTAATCAAATAGTTTTGCAAAATAAATTGTTGACAAACATTACCTGTTGCTTCTCAATACCTCTCCTTGAAATTTTACTACTGTTTGTTTTGCTTGTTGTCACAAACACAAACTTAACTTATTTAATGTCAAAATTTTCTGAGGAAATTAATTTTCATAAACATAATAAAAATATTTTTCTTTTTGCACCTATTGACAATGGCAGCTCAGTTCAACCATTCTAATGTCAAGAGAAGGCTTTCTATAATAAGCAAGGGTTGTTTTTCATTGGATACTGTGACAAAGCAGAAAATCCTGGGAACTAGTTCTGTAAGGCATGCTTTATGTACCAATGTGCTGTGCAAAAGCTCTGGAGTCGCAGAGTACCTTTTTCACCCCAAGCCGTGTTAGTGGCTCACCATCTCTCCCTCTAGCCAGATTTTCAGATGC
Source organism: Arenaria interpres (assembly GCA_013399435.1). Lineage (NCBI taxonomy): Eukaryota > Metazoa > Chordata > Aves > Charadriiformes > Scolopacidae > Arenaria > Arenaria interpres. The sequence goes on from VXAK01019989.1 coordinate 13,065, forward strand.
TCATTAGTGGGTTGCATTGTGGCTGTTTTCCTCAGTTCCTGAACCAAGGGAATCCTCCCACAGCTAGAAATGAGACTTTGATAGTTACTCTGCCTCATGGGTCTTTGGTTCAATGTTTAGGATAAGTTCAGCTCCTGAAATAGAATGCAATAAATCTAGCTATTTTTCAAGAATGAAATTTTTTGGTGAGAGGTTATAAAGCTCTTGCAATTCAATTAGTGTTCACTTGTTGCAGGTATAAATCAATAGCAAATAACCAAGTGGATATACCCTCCAAATTACAAATTACTGCTAATTAAGAGCTGTGCAGAAGTCATGATTCTTTTCCAGAAGAGAAGCAACAAAGGCTTGAATGAATAAGGGCACAAAGTCTTAGTTCCAAAATGCTTGTCTTTGTGTGCAATACGTCTTGATGCAGCCAAGTCCTCATGATTAGTATAGCTGAAAAATGAGGTTGGTGTGCATATGCAACCCATAGCAACTCAGCCAGGGTACAGTTAATCTCATCTATTAGTTGAGTCCGTTTAGATATAGCCCTTGGTATGAAAAGTATGCTGTATTCAAAGTGTTGTGTAGAAAAGAAAAATCCTCTTGCTTGATACTTGTGGAGGATAAGTGGGAATAAAACTTGGATGAAAACACTTGGTTTTAAGAAGCCGTCTGTTTAGACACCCGGTAAATCTACATAGAATTACAGAATCATTTAGGTTGGAAATGATTCTTAAGATGATCAAGTCCAACCATTAACCTAATACTGCCAAGTCCACCACTAAACCATATCCCTAAGAACCACAGCTATATATCTTTTAAATATCTCCAGGGACGGCAACTCAACTACTTCCCTGGGAAGCCTCTTCCAGTGCTTCATAATCCTTTCGGTGAAGAAATTTTTCCTAATATCCAATTTAAACCTTGTCTGGTGCAACTTGAGGCCGTTGCCTCTTGTCCTATGCTTTTTACCTCTCATAAGACTTGTTCTCTAGACCTTCACCAGAATTGTTGCCCTTCTTTGGACATGCTCCATCACCTCAATGTCTTTCTTGTAGTGAGGGGCCCAAAACTGAACACAGTATTTAAGGTGTGACCTCACCAGTGCCAAGTACAGGGCGACAACTGCTTCCCGTGCAACTTAGCCTTGTTGAAACTGATGCAGTTGACCTCAGCCCATTGATCCAGCCTGTCCACATCCCTCTGTAGAGCTTTTCTACCCTCAAGCAGATCGACACTATCACCTAACTTTTTGTCATCTGCAAACTTACCGAGGATGCACTCGATCCCCTTATCCAGATCATTGCTAAAGATTTTAAACAGAACTGGCCCCAATACTGATCCCTGGGGAACACCACCTGTGACCGTCAGCCAATGGGATTTAACTCCATTCACCACAACTCCTTGGGCCTGCCCACCCAACAAGTTTTTTGCCCAGCAAAGAGTATGCCCATCCAAGCCATGCGCAGCCAATATCTCCAGGAGAATGCTGTGGGAAATGGTATTAAAGGCTTTACTAAAGTCTATGTTGACAACATCCCCAGTCTTTCTGTTGTTCACTGAGTGGGTCACCTTGTCACACAAGGAGATCAGGTTTGTCAAGCAGGACCTGTTTTTCATAAACCGATGCTTACTGGTCTGATTGCCTGGTTGTTCTGCACATGCCCCGTGGTGGCACTTAAGATGATCTGCTCCATAACCTTTCCCAGCACCGATGTCAGGCTGACAGGTCTGTAGTTCCCTGGATCCTCCTTCTGACCCTTCTTGTAGATGGGTGCCACATTTGCTAACTTCCAGTCATATGGAACCTCCCCAGTCAGCCAGAACTTCTGACAAATGATGGAAGGTGGCTTGGTGAGCACCTTTGCCAGCTTGCTCAGTACCCTTGGGTGGATCCCATTTGGCACCATAGCCTTGTCTGTGTCTAAGTGCTGTAGCAGATCACTAACCATTTCCCTTTGGATTAAAGGGGCTTCATTCTGCTCCACATCCCTGTCTTCCATCTCAGGGGGATGGGAAACCAGAGAAAATCGAATTGATTTTACTATGAAAGGCTGAGGCAAAGAAGGCATCAAGTACCTCAGTCTTTTCCTCATCCTATTTCACTATGTTTCCCCCCACATCCATTAAAGGACAGAAGTTCTCCTTAGCCCTACTTTTGGTGCTAATGTATTTATAGAAATAATTTTTACTGTCTTTTACAGCACTACCCAGATTAAGTTCTATTTGGGCTTTGCCCTTCTAATTTTCTCCCTGCATGATCTCATGACCTCCTTGAAGTCCTCCTGAGTTGCCTGCCTCTTCTTCCAAAGGTCATAAACTCTCTTTCTTTTCCTGAGGTGCAGCCAAAGCTCTCTGTTCATCCAGGCTGGTCTTTTTCCCCACCAGCTCATCTTTTGGCACATGGGGAGTGTGTGTTCCTGCGCCTTTTTAAGATTTCCTTCTTGAAGTGTGTCCAGTTTTCCTGGACTCATTTGCCCTTCAGGACTGCCTCCCATGGAGCTCTGTCAACCAGGCTCCTAAACATGCCAGTGTCTGCCCTCCAGAAGGTGGTAGTTCTGCTAACCAGTATCTAACGGACCATCTTCTTACATAGTTTTATTTTTTTTCCGTACTGTGTTCCATTAATATATAGAATTACTTATATGTATAAATAAAATGTGATTCAACAATTACTCTTAAGTAGGATATCTGTGTATATATATATAAAACTTCTGAGGGAGATATATATTCATAATATGTAAAATTTCCTGGTGTGAATGTGTATTTTTGCTAGCTATGTTATGTACATCAAAGGAGAGAGTAGCTACTCATTGGCCTTTTTTCACTGTTGTTATTTCATTTCATCATTGTTTAATGATCGCTGACTGTCAGTCATACTTATTAATTGCTACTGTTACCGCATAATTATTGTAACTATAAAATCTAATTTTAAAAAAAAGTTCCCTATTATAAATGAGCTATGAAGTGAATTCCTTAACTAGACTAAGTTGTGATACTTCATTGATGTCACTTAAGTGACTTTTGCAACTGAAAAACGGGTCTGTTCAGATTCAATATAGAAAAGTTGCCTTGAAAGAAAGAACATGCCTGCTTAGACGGCCTAATGCTTAGAGACAGTATTGTTGCATGTATTTCTTTAGCTAGAATACAGAATAATATAAACTAATATTAAAAATCAGTTATTTGCAGGAAAAACTGTAAAGACAATTTTATTAACTATGGAACTACTATATATTTCATATTATAAATAACTTCAAAGTATTAAGTTTTTTAGCTAAAAAACCCAACCCAATGTTTCTTTTAATCTGTTGCTTAAAGAACAGACCAGAAACAATATGCCTTACAGTTTGCAAAATTATATTCTACTAAAAGCCTGTGGCTTAGCAAAAGGGAAAATTCTCCCCATTTTCCTCCTCCATAATGCTATACTCTGCTACATATGGCCTAGTATTTACATTGGTCAGTGGGGATGAAAAACAGGAAGTAGCATATCAGGTCACAGCAGGCTGATTTTCAATTCCATTTATTTTTTCTGTATGGTAAGACTGGAGATGTATGTTTTTAAAAAGGTTGTTCTTCCAATTTCTTGTAAGAGCTGAGCCTAGTTCCATGAGCTCTCTCATGATTTTGTGGTGTGTTGGCTCTGAGGACTAACTATATCCGGGCAGATCAATTACAAAGCTCCACCTCCTTGCTCTGTCACTGCAGTTCATTATTAAACTTAACCTTTTGTAGGTTCTTTGTGTTTTTCTTTAATCTTTTGTCTTGTATTGTTTGATCCCTAATATAACATTGTATTATCTATTGTTATTCCTCTCTTCTGTACTGAAAATTTATTCTCTTGAATGAAACAACAGGTTTATTTTTTCAAGCTGAGTTTGACTTGTAGCTGTTAACAGGAGAACATTTCCCTCTCCCCTCGCTTCCCTTTAAAAAAATGAAAAAAAGTTTGGTTAAAAAGAGCTGTGAACATGAAAGATTTGCCATCTATATATAAAAAGGGACTGACGATACCTTTTGTATTTACTAACAGCAGCGATGTAATTTCTCAATCTAGTTTGACTGTGCTTTTGTTCCTTATGGTACCAGGAGAAAACTTGAACTCTGCATGGATTGCAGGGCTGAGCCTCATTTATTTCAGTGTGACTTTGTGCAGTATTAAGGATCTGTCTTCATAAAAATGTGTTACAGATCTGAAGTAATAAACTGAGTACAAATCTAATTGAAAGGTCCAAGCAGATGCTTCATTCAGTACCTTTTGTAATGATGGTGTTACTGCTATTAGCTGGTTTCCTGCCCTCTTAGGTAAGAATTAGATATTCTGCCACTGATTATATCTAAAAACTGTGTTTTATAGTTTAATCTGTTGGTGGACTCAAATTGTGAGAAATGCCAAGGATAATAAGGCCAGCTATAATGTGCTTGACTGTGCCAAGAAATGTCCTGTTCAGAAGATGGACACCTTTATGTTGGGTGAAGGATAGCTGTTTATGTGTTTTCTGTGGTGGACTTGACTTGTACCATAGTATGGAGCTACAGAATGCATTAACAAACATCCAAAAGTCCTTTAAAAAAGGAAGAACTAAAACAAAAATAATGTATGTGAACAGTTTATTACCACAGAGTAGCAACAGAAATGCAGATGTTCTTATGAATATTCATACCACGTGAAACCTATCCCTCCATCCATTTGATTTCTGCAAAAGTCAAGGCTATAAAGTAAGCTGTTTATTGACAGAATCAAACCTTTAAGAGGTTGCATTACTGGTCTCTTTATTAAAAAACAAAGTCCATTAGAAGGCTCCATTTCAGTTCAGCTAGGGTGTGGTGGTTATCCAGGGTCTGGTCCTATCTCAAGCTATCCCTGGATAGCCATTGAGCTTCCATGGATTGACCTCAGTCCTGACTTGCTAACCTTGCCTTTGGCTGAAGGGCACAGGACTATCATTGGAAGTTGTTGTCGTTACCATCTGGCACTGCTTATCCTGACTCTTGAACAAAAGGGAGGGTGCGTGTCAATGGCAAGTGCACTGAATATTTACTTTATTTAAAAACTTCTGCAATTTTTAGAAACAGTAAGATGTAATAAAAGCAAACTGCAATCCATAATGTCTGTATAGAGTGAAAATAATACGGTTTTCTTCAAGAAGCAGCTTTTGTGTCAGTCTCTACAAGCTTCTTGCAATTTTGTTATCAACTGAATTTATTCTTTACTTCTCTACTTACTATAAACAAACTTTAGTTTTGGATAGAAGTTTACTTGCTATGTAGGAAAAAATTTGTGAACAGATGAATGGATAGATTTTTTTATAGCCTTATACTGCAAGAATGATGATGAAAGGAAACAACTTAGCATCAGTTACATGGATAGAGAGAAATAGCCACAGCAGTCTCTCACAGAAAGTAAATCATTTGCTACAAATACAAATATTCTTCTGATCACATAATGTACTCCATTTCTGATTTCCATTGTATCAAACATGGCTGTCAGGAACTACTTGGTTTTATTATTGCAAACATTTGTGATTATTGAAGTAACTAAGGCAGAAATATTACATTTCAGTGAACAAACTCGTAAATGAGGCATCTTAAGAATTTGTCTTGCGGTACATTACAACGTTCTCCTAACAATACTAAGAATAAAGGAACAGTCACTTTCTTGGGAGGGTGAGTGTAGACTAGATAAAACATTAAAAAAATAACAGCTTTTGCACAATTATCTCTGCTACAATATTTTGAATGTCTCATTATGTCAAGTGCAGTGATTTACTGAACAAATATTTACACTGTCTTTTTCTGTCTCTTTACTAATGACAACATATTAAGTTCTGATTAACTATTCTTTATTGTAACAACTGAGATGTTCTACTCACAAATTTTTCATGTTTGAATGAGAAAGAATTGATTAGACCATGTCAGTTGTTTTTTGCTTGTTTTGTTTTTTTGTTTTGTTTGTTTGTTTTTTTTTTAAAAGAGGAATACTGAATGTATGAGTCTGCATTTTTTCCAGAAGGAAAACTTCAGGCACCTTATGCAGAGTTTTTGTAATTTTTAGCTTTGAAAGCTGCATAAGAGCAAATTGTTCAGGTAGATGTTCAAAGAAGAGTTATCTATACAATTGATATTTGTACAGTTGTATTTTATTTGGAATCATGACTACTTTACTTAAGGCTTCCAGTGCCTTAACTAAGAAGGTTACCTATCAAAACTGTGAGGTATGGCAGAGTATTCTAAGTCAAATTTTGATACTTCTCACTTGCTGGATGCTATCCCAAGCAGGAAGAGACTTTGAGTACCTCATTGCAACCTTCAGTCTGACTCCAAAACCCCTGTCTCCAAACTTATTCTGAAGAATAGATGTGGTCAAGTATTGTCGTATTTTCATCCTGGTTTTTAACAACATCCTGGTATTTTCTCTCAAAAGCAACTATTTCAGGTACCAAAGAAGGAAAATTCTTCACACAATAAAATAAGACTGAAATAAGAATGATATTCATTTGAAATTAGACTGCTTTGGCAGTCTACTAGTAGAGATCTACTCTAATATAAGCTATATAGCTACATGTTGTATAGTCTCAGATGCTGTATATTTCTCAGGAAGAACCCTATATATATTAATATGAACCTTGTGGCAGATATAAATATAGTCCTCTTTTTCCCTATAACAATCTGTGTAAAGATGGCCATGCAAGTATATGCTGAACTCTCCACACCAACATACAGTAGAACAGTATCTCGATCTGTATGAAAGTAATATAATTATTTTAAATTGAAAAATCAGGGTATTTTTTAACAATACTTCCTTGAAACTGTGAGTTTAAAGAGGCATTGGCACTTACCATGGCACTGTTCTGAAAAACCACGTTATTTATCAGTCAGTTGGCAGCTAGCATGAATTTTCTGTGACCACAAATGTAGCTAGAGAATATGTTCATTTGAGAACCACTGAGTTATGCTCCTTACAAGATCAGAATGAACAAAACAGAAGGTAAGATACTACTTATCTTTTAAACTAGAAGGTATGAAGGACTGGGGGAGCTGGGGTGCAACCCATTGAAAACTTTATGTTCAGAGGCTGAAGATGAGGTAGAAAAAAAAAGAAAGATATAAATCCTGCTTACCAGTTGTTAATATATTTAAAATCCAATGTCGTCAAAAGCTTAATGCTTCTGTTACCACTCTAGTACCCAATTTATAGAGTATGTCGAATGCTCATCAGTTTAGTGTGCTACAGTTTGTGCATTCTGTGGGCTGAAGGAATACACCCTACATACAAAGCCAGGAATTTAGTCTTAGCCTAAAGTTTTAAAGATGTAATCAAGGAATTACTAATGGTCTAGTTGCAATAATGATAACTCTTAACACTCAAATGGTATACCATTAAAATAGTATAGGCAAAATTTCTAGTATCTACCTCTTTCTGTGTTGTTCTGCTCCCACTTCCACTGTTCTGGTGGACATTAACTGCAGTGCTGCATTCTGGTGATGGGGTTAAAGGGAGCCATCAGCATTCAGAGTCCTTCACCAGGAGAAAACTGAGGTTGATGATTTCTTCCTCCTCACTCTTTTGTCTACTTGTAGTCATTTTTATCTGCTTGCTAACACCTCACGCTCTCTTCTTTTGTTTATAATTCCCCGTTTTGTCCAAATTTACAATATATAGTGTCTTACACAGATTCTGGGTGCTTTTGGGTTTTTTGTTATCCTTTAAACTGTTTTCGCCATCTCCAATGGTTGCATTCCATTAATGAGCAGTTAAGGACCATTGATGACTTGCTTATAGCCATCGAGCCTTCTTTGCTTGTACTTCTCTACCTTACATTTGATTCTAGGCTTATAGAAATTTCATTCGACATAGATTAATGATGTTATTGTCAAGAACAATTATGTTAATGTCCTAAGTACAACCTCTTCCCTCCACCTCCCATAGGTTTTATGGTGGGCTCAGGTCCAGGTTTTGGTGCAGTTGTGTGATCTTGAATTGGACTGCTGGCAGAAGGTCTAATCATGCCAATGAAATGTGAGAAGCATGTGCTTGGGAGCCCTGTCAGAGCCCCAGCCCGTGGCCCACCAGGGCTGCCCCGAGAGTTATTACTATAGTTGTATGCACAACAATAACCATGACATAATTGATAAAGATAAGCAAAAGCTAGAAATAAAAAAGGGTATAATAACCAAGTGATGGTTAGATAATTGCTGTTACAGCTAGAAAAGCTAACATATAGCTCCAGACAAGCCAAGTTGAGTTCAAACAAGGCCTGACACCACCTGAGGCCCATGAGCCTAACACAAGGCCTGTGGCCTGTTACTAGCAGTGGCAATGCCATCCTTTGTGGACTACAAAGCTACTCCACATCTCTAATTCTTCAACACTCTTAACGTTTATTCATCTTCACTATAGTCTATGTCTCTTCTGTCATTCAGATAAAATGTGTTTTGGGACTGTGAGGAGAGTAATTATATTTCCTTTCTGCATGAAGACTAGAGTCAGAGTATATTCTGACCTTTAGAAATGTGATTCCCCTACTAGAAAACAAAACCCAAAAAACAGTGGAGAAGAGCTACACTGTCACATCTATCCTTAACTGACTAGGCAGACTTCTATTTGGATTGGCATTATATTCTTGGTTTTCAAAGCCTATAAGGCTCATTTAATATAAAATATTAATATATTTGACTATTTTCTAAGCTATTCCGATTATTTTTCCCTGAAGCTTTTTATTGTTTTTTTACAATATCAATACTGTTGATGAGAAACTTTCTCTTAAGCTTTTGCTATATTCTCTCATATCCTTTCCTTTTTTTCAGGATTAGTTCTGAAAGTCAGAAATCCAGAGAAATACATCTATTAGCCTTAGGGGACTGGTTCTCTTAATTCTGATTTGCTATGTATAATTTTCCTTGCAATGGCTATCTAAATAACAAGAATAAGAAAAGAATGCTACTTAGCTTTGGCATCTCAATTCTATAAATTTATACAAGTGTTTTATGGTTTTACGGAAGACAAACTAGTGCTCTGATCTACTGAATTTTTAGGGACATGAAAAAGATTTCTAGCAGCTGTGCAGCTAAATTAATTTGGGAATGCTAGGTGTTACAAGTATAGTTTTTTCCAGCATGTTTATGGATACCTGATTCTGATGCCATTTTGTCTTCTAGCCATTTGCGTTATATGTGACTATTCAGCATGGTTCTTTTGTCACCTGCTGTGTAAATCAGTTTGAACAATGTCTTGTCAATTGCTAAAAGTATTTTGGTAAAAAGTTCTTGCATACCAGTACATACAGGTCTGTATCAACTGTCCTGCTGCACCCACTATCTGTTTTCTCCCTTTCCTCTCTTCAGCAGCCTTTCACATATTTGAATACTGTCATCATGTGTCTGTTACATGTTCTCCAATGTCTTCTCTGAGAAAGGCTACTTCATTCTGTCTTATCTTTAGTTGCAGTTCTGGGAAACATGATTGTGCTGATGCTTTTCAAATAGGTTTATCTTACTCAAAGTTAAGCCTTCAGTATTACACTTGAGGATTTAATGAGATGCAGTCCTGTTTATTTTCCCAGTGTAGTATCTGTCTCAGTTAGAACACTATGGTGATGTTGACTTCAATTGATCTTTTGTCTTGCTATCATTCACGGCTTCCTTTTCTTGAACAGGTGCAGCCTAGGATATTGTGCCTTATCCTATAATTATGCAGCTGATTTCTGCTTGAATGTAGCATTTCGCAGTTGGTCCTGATGAATTCTATCAATTTTCTTTTTCTCCTCAGATATCTGAAAAAATACTTCAACACTCACTTTTGTGGTCATATATAGGGAACTGGACCAAGGTTTTTTGCAATGCACTGTGTGCCCAGTTTGACATGTCTTACTTTTCAAGACTACTGAGTACACTGTAACAAGTTTTGTTCTTTTGGAAATGCCTATTTGTATCACAGCTTGATAAGCATTCCATGAGGTTGCCTGCTTTATATTTCTAAAGAACAAATGTATCTAATATTTTAAAGGAACCTTATATCCCTTTTTGCCTTGGCTGAAAACCTATAAGATTTTATATGTGCTCATGTTGCAGTTCAAAGGAGCTGTTCTTTTGCTTTGCTTTCAGTTTGAAATTTATGTTCTGTATCTTCTGTAGATAGCCAGAGGCCTTGACACTTCATTAAAAAAAGGTCTCCTACTATACAACCTACTAAAATAACTTGGTTTGTTTTTATTATTATATATTATTCAGTATCCTTATCAAACTTAATTCTGCTTTCTGAGTAGACTTTTAGACAGATTACATACACACAAACTTTGATCTAATAAACATCTGTTAATTATGAGACTGCCTGTAATCATATTCTTAAAGCCAAATAATTTCAGTAAGATATGAGACATTCGAAATGCAATATAAGCACCCAAGCAAAGCAAAGTCAACTCTATATCTGCTATGTTCTCTCCTCTACTGTGGTTATCATTCAGTTCTCTCAAAACTGTTATTTTGGTGTTTCCTCTCTTTCTGCAGTGAACTATTTATTATGTTTTTTTCCTAAAAATACCAACAAGTATCTACCTATCTATTTAGCACTACTGTCAGTTTAGCTGAGCCTATTGCTTTATTTATTGATCAACTTTATTCATACAATGTTTTGTCAAAACTCTTAATCTCTAAAATAACCAATTATATTTCATACAGAATATACAATTGTGGTTATTTCAGGCAAGTTGTATAGTATTTTTTCTATTCCTTGACTGTTTCATCTATATAACATGCAGAAGGCTTAGGAGCATTTGGCCTCTGAACCTCTGAAGAAGGAATAATGTGAATCAAGTTGGGCATTTTGTGTATTCAAAAAGTTTTTCCTTTCTGAGCCAAACAGTGGTATGTAATGCATCACTCCTGGAGGAAAACAAAGAAGTGCCTCAAAGGGGGAGTTGTCAAAATCAAAAGTGTAGCTTTCTACCCCTTTATGTATAGGGCATCTCCTTTACTTCAAAGTCAATAGTAGGTCACAATGGCTGCTTCAACAAGCCACGAGAGGGAGGCATAATTGCATGCACTGGATCAAAGCCTGTGAAGAACTGGGAATAGGGATTTTACTCTCACATTTTGTACTTGGCAACTCTGCCTGGTTTTGAGGTGAGCACTTGGTCTTGGCCCAAGCTGTGGGATGCATGGCTTTTTTTAACTGGACTGTTGTGAAAACTTTGGCAAGTAATGTCAGAAGCTCGGTTACTATGCTGTCTCAGTTGGTGTCCTATCCCATTCTTGGTTTATGGAGAGAGACAAGAGTGTGTGGCTCGAATTAAACTGAGCAAACTTCTGATTGTAATAGTTTATGGAAAGGTAATTCAGCAATACATTCCTGAAGGCAGTCAGACTAAACCCATGTCCTTCACATGGTCTTCAGTGGATGCTTCATGTCTCAGAGAATGAAGCACTTCAGCTTTTCTCAAAGGCAGACTTGTGTCTTTGCAATTTATGTATTTCCTTTTGCTATGGGACTATATCTAATGCTTTAGTGGAGGATTGAGGAAATACCATTGTGAGTCCCTTAGGTGTGAGGAAATGGCGGTAGAGATGTTCTACTCATTAGGCAGCCACATAAAAAATCCAGGGTAACCTAGTTAGACTGCCGGTTTGTTGGGCTATTTCTATAAACCTCAGTGTACTGAACTTTCTCAGCAGGAAGCTCAGAATCACAGAATGGGAGACGTTGGAAGGGACCTTCAGAGATCATCAACCCCCCTGCCAAAGCAGGTTCACCTAGAGCAGGTTGCACAGGAATGCATCCAGGTGGGGTTTGAATATCTCCAGAGAAGGAGACTCCACGACCTCTCTGGCAGCCTGTTCCAGTGCCGTGTCACTCTCAAAGCAAAGAAGTTTTTCCTCATGATGAGATTAAGTTTCCTGTGTTCCAGCTTGTGTCAGTTGCCCCTTGTCCTGTCACTGGGCACCACTGAAAAAAGTCTGACCCCATTCTCTTGACACCCACCCTTTAGACACTTATAAGCATGGATAAGATCCCCTCTCAGTCTTCTCCAGGCTAAACAGACCCGGTCTCTCAGCCTTTCCTCATAAAAGGGGTTCTTCATTCCCTTGATGATCTTTGTAGCCTTCTGCTGGACTCAGCCCTCAGCTGGCTCCTTTACAAGCCAGACAGACACTGCATGTGCTTTTTGTGTCTAGAAATCATGGTCTAGAAATCTTTGAGACAGAAGGAGAATAACAGGAAATAAAAGATCTCCTACAGGAACAGAAATTACATTGTTTTCGTCAGCCATTGAGGGACCCACACAAAATCCTTCCCTGTCAGGACTGGAATTGGATGCAGCCTTTGCATAGTCATGCTGGATTTTAATGATCTGAAAATAAGGAGAAGGTACAATTAATCGCAGTCATTTTTGGAGAAAGGAAATTTTGCAATTATTGCCTGTATTATTGAAGTGCACGCACATGCTGCATTGAAGTTTAGCAAATGTGAAGAGAATATTTCTCAATCTGTTTGATGTGAGTATTATTTGGTTTGGGTACAAGAGTAGCATTAATAGCAGTTACTGGAATTTGAGCAAATGGCAGAAAGATTATTTAAGGCTGCATTGTGATAGTCACAGGAAATGGAGCCATGTGTCATGGCAAATCTGTATGAACTGAAAATAAATAGGAAAATTCTACTGGCTTCTGATAACTGTATATTGTACCAGTTGGTCCAGTTACTACAATAGCTGAGCATCTCAGTCTTTAATGTGTGTAGTTTCAAAACTTCTATAAAACTAAAATTGGGTTTAAAGATCAAAAACACCTTCTTAAGAAACACTCAAAACTTGAGAGCCTGTTCCTAAGAAGAGTTTGCCTCTTTAAGGGAGAAGATAGTTGGACTTGATGATCCTTGTGGGTCCCTTCCAACTCAAGATATTCTATCATTCTAAGCAGTGCCTTGAAAATGAATATGTCAGAATTGTTTGGTATGCGTATGGTACCTAATGCAATGAGATTTAGGTGTTACTTCAGCTGTCATCTCCCCTTAAGATGCATTTTGGGTTCTGTGGAAAGAAATTAATTCTGTCCTCCCCATTGCCACCTCCAAGGTGTGTAATCTCACCTCCTCCTGTGTAATCTTCTTCTCCTTGGCAACTTCTTACACTTCAGTATACATATTCTGTACATATCCCCTGCATATAGAAAGTAGCAGAAGATCTTTTGGTTTGAAGCTGGCTGCAGGATGTTGTATTTTTTTTGCTTCTGTGATTATGTATGCTAGCACAGCTCTTATGACTGTTAAGAAGCTAAAATGCTAAGCTTGAGTCAGGCCACACGTAGCTCTAGTCTACAGCTGTGCAGCTTCTCCGTTCCACAGTTTCTGCAGTCACGTGCCCTGGGTGAATGTACCTCTCCAGGCAGTAGTGCACCATCACACTTACATCTTTCCTTGTCTGAAGAGTGAAACTTTCTTTTTCTTAATGTCACATTGCAGAGGGACATTGAAGGGCTTCTAAGTATGCCAGATCAAAAACCTTTCTTGTCTGTGGAATGGAGAAGAGAAAGTAGCATGGCAAAGTTATGCCAGCAACGAACTATATAGTGTCTTGCTCCCTCATGCATAATAGACTGCAGGACTTCGGCACCTTTTAACCCAAATACAGTATTTTATTTTTGTTCCTTCTCAAATTTGAGTTGTTGCAGAACTCTTGCCTTGGATGTCAACTATTTTTTTTGTTTGTTTGTTTACTATTAAGTTTCATGAGTAATGAAATGCTTGTTTAATTCCAAAGGAAAACATTTTAAAAAGCCCTAACCCTGCACCAGTATTAAGTCTGTAGAATTGTCAGGACATACCATACAAGGGTGATTTGAACAATCTGAAACCTGTATCTCTTGCCATGTATGTAAATTAGTACATATCTAATGTAAATTAATACATATTTAGATACATGGGTTTGAATACATTATTTCTCCTACTATTTAAACACCTTGATTTTAAAAGGGGAAGTAAAGGTTGCATGAAGTTGCATGTTAAATTTACAGAATAATGATTTGCTGGTTTTCTAAATTAACCACTCGAACAATTAGTACGGACTCTTTTTGAGAAATAGTACTTCATCAACTTTTCACAGACAAAGTTTAACAAAGAAGATTAATAAATAAAGCACTTCCAGAGTTTATATCAAAGTAAAGAGCCATGATAACAATGGTTGCACCTTCTTCTTTTCACTCCCTGGCAGTGCTGCTGTTTGGGAGAAGGAGGAATGGGGATGAAAGCTATGTAGCACAAGTCTCCAGAGAAAACTTAAAAACTTATATTGTAATGAAAGGAAAAAGAAATCCTTTGTAAGAAAATTTAATTCACTTAAGGTGGTCGCAAGTGTTGTAGTATTTAACTTAGAGTATCTGTAAGACAGTAAGAAGTAGGTAACTACAGTGTGTATCTGAAGAGTCAGTTAATCAGAATTAAGATTTTGGAGCTTAGAGAAGAAGATACACAATGTTTTAATAGAGAACCAGGATTTGATAAAAGCTGAAAAATAGATTTATACAGCATGAGCAAAACTGTGGATTGAAGCTATTCTGCATCTCTGTATACGTAAATGGTAATCTTATTCCATATTGTGAAATGCGTTGGGCTCACACCATTCAAATGGTCTTTTCAAACATATTTTGGTGTTCAGCTTTCTTGAAGGACTGACATTAACGCAACTGTGACAGGATTCTTAGACGTGTCACTTTTTAGAACTTCAGAATCTACAATATTGCTAACGCTAAGTACATTGCTTATACTATCCTTATGGGTATTCCTCAGAAGGTTTTTTGAGTGGGAAAAGTTTGATCAAACTTTATGGTATTTCTTATTTTCTACTTATGCAATTTAGAAGGGATATTCTTATCCCTGTTTCATTAAGCATACAAATACATATACCTTTGGTTGTTACATGCAAAAGGAATTCATCCAAGTCAGGGAAGTAAATTTAAAAAAAATCAGTAATCCTGTAACACCTGTATTTCTCTTTGGTCTTTAAGGATTAAATGTCAAAATCTTTAATGAGTAATTTAAAAGAATAGTGAGTTAGGTATATCCAGTACTAAGCAGATCTATATGAAATAAAGGAATTGTAAATAGCATTATATAAATCATCTTCTATTTAACTTTCTTTGCTCTTTTACACAAAAAGAAAAGTTCTGTAAATAATGGAAAATTAGTTTTGTGTGTTATACTTAATCTTAAAAAAAATGGCATGAATGCAGGGAGTTTTAAGGGAATACTTTATTGCACTGCCAAGAATGGTATTCATTCATGGTATACAGTAGCAAATGACTACATGGCAGAAATGTAATATCCATAGCCAGCACTTTCAGTTAGATTTTTCTTAAAGGTCTTAGGACCCAACTCTGAGTAAATCATTAAAGCCTAGTGGGATAGATTAGCCTGCCATTCATATTTTGAGAATTAAACGTAATGCTCTTGATTTCTCTTGCTTACTCTGGCAGAGCAAACACACTAAGGATCTTAACTGTTGGAAACATGCAAACCTTTTCCTGTGCTGCAAAAGAAGTATTAGTAAATTTATTTACCTTTTTAACAGGAACTTTCTGTGTTTTGAGAGTTGGAGAGAATTTGTCTACTAGCTGAAAAGCTGAACACAGGTAAATGTTTCAAAATTACTTAAAATGGAAAATCTTAAAAAAAATTGAAAAATATTTTAANCAGACCCAGATGCTCTCCAAGGGTGATCATAAATTACTCATTTATGAAGGAAACATGAAATTGCAGAAATGGCTGTATGAAACTGGAGATTGTTATTTTACAGTTGCAAGAACTGAGACGACTAAAAGTTCAGTTGTGATGAAGACACCACATTGACTACCCATGCAGGGCTTTTCCTACACTTCATTAAATAGCCAACACTTGGTCTTGTTAATTTGCTGTTTTAAAGATTGGATTATTATAAGCATATTACCTCTAGATAAGAAAATCTTTAGATTCCCATCTTCCAGTGTCAGCAGTCACCTTTCAGTCCAGAGATGGACTTGACATCTTGGAAGATCTCAGCTAGAATAAGTTCTCAAAAACATAGAGTGACTGGTATTCTTATTTTCCTCCTCTCTCATTTAGAAATCCTAGCTGAAGAAGACAGGAGCACTAGACTATCAAGTCCTCATTACAGAAGAGACAGGTAAGAGGGACAGCCTTCTTTTGATCTCTAGGAAATTAGAAAAATTCTAATTAGAAAATTAGAAAACTTCTAATTAGAAAATTAGAAAATAGACACTGCCATCTCACTGGTACTTCTGTAATGGTTCTGCTAGTGCTGACTCTCTAACAAGGGATCAACAAGATGTTTCTGGCTTCGCTTTACCCCAGTTGCAGCATCTTGTTTCTGACTGTTTTGGTCATCAGGATCAGATTGTTTCTGTGCGCTGTCACTGATGGTCCTATAAACAGACGTTCTCTGTTCTACATCCTCCACCTCTTGCTCAGTGAATTGAGGTTACTAGATCGTCTGTCTGTAGACCTTAGGTATCTTCATCACATTAGTTTTGGGGTTTTTTTATATTAGTTCTGTGCTTTTGCATTATGTAAGTATAAAATTTGTGATTATTTTTGCACTTCAGCAGTCATAAAATAATGTCACAATAAAAAAAAAATCTCTACTTCCTGAATGCTGATTTAAGCATACTTCAACGGTTTTCATAAACCACTGGCATGCTGATTTGATGTATCAGATTGCTGACATATTCAAAGCACACAGAAGAGAAAGTGAAGGTGAGGGGAAGAAAGTATTTTGTCTTGTAACCCAGCACGACGGGCATAAATTGTCTCTGACTCTTTGAGTGAGCTACTGACATGGTTGGTAAAGACATTGACTTTGAAAAGACCTAAGGATGCAAATAACGTTCATCTCATGAATACTCCTATTGATTTTGATAAGACTGTACAAGTTCATAAAGTCCTGTGAGTGCATAAGCTTTAGGATCCAAGCCTGAGGCCAGAGATGATCTCGTTATTTTAGTGTTTGAGATTCTATAAGGCAACAAAGAACATACCTCACAATGCAGTTCAGATTTAGAGAAGGTATTTTCTTTTTATTACTTTTTCTTTCCAGGTCTAGACTTTCAGTTTTATCATACGTAGACTAAAAGCTGGCACAGGTCAGAATTTTGTCACTGGCAGAGAAATATGTAGTAAAGAAACCAAAACAGCTTTTATCCGTATCAATACAAATATGCAAATGATGAATGTATCAGAAAATATTAGTTGTGCACTACCTGAAGAATTGATAATAGCATTACTAATACTACGATCACCTTGTATGGAAGAAAAGATGTAAGAGCCCTTTGAAGTACTAGGCATTTCTGAAGTTGAAATCATCTGTCTTAAGCTATTTCCTAATAATTTAAGTATCTGTGAAGGCAATTACTCCAAAATCTAGGTGAGTTAGACCACTTTTTTACCCTGCTAATTCATGATCGGTAAGATACCCACCTACTGTGTTACTCAGCAATAGCTGTCTAGAGAGCCTCATCTTGTTCTTGAGGAACAAAATATAACTGAAAGATTGAAAGCACAGAACTCCTTGACCTTTGTAAGCATTAATAAAAAACCAAGGGACGGTGTGTAACAGACACATCACAGTCTCTAAGTCGGGCTTAACGGCTGGCAGGTCATATTTATTTATTATATCTAAAAATATTATAGTAGGTCAAAATAGGTACATTACTAAAGCATACCTTAAATTATGGTTCCATGAGTGTTTTTTATTAATTTTGTTTTTGTTGCATCAATACTGTGGTAGTCCATACATTTAGACTGTCTAAAATATGGAAAGAGAAAAGAGGTGCTTCTTGTGCGTTTCATACGGCTTCTGCTGATGGTTCATCGTGTCTGTTTTCAGTATAAAATCAGGTAATGTGGAACCTGGTATGTATTTGGAGAACACAGACAGGTAAGAATGCCAGCTGACTAACTGCAAATGTCAGCATGGATTCAATCTGGTCCTAGCAATGTCTGGGTGAAGGTGATGGGGTTTGTTTCTACTCTATAGAGCTAAGAAGTACTTGAGTTGCCTGCTACAAAAAACAGTCTCACATCCAATAGCATGCTATCGTTAATGGCAATCAGAAGAGATTCTTTAGTCTGAGCTCAACTAAAAGAAAGGTGTTTTTCTACGAGCCACTCAAATTCCTGATTTGCTTGCTTTGTTGCCTGAAAAAGCCTGATTCTGATGATCTGAAATCTCTTTTGTGTTTTTTTTTTTGGGGGGGGGTCTTCCTTATGAACAGCATTTTAGTAAGAAGGAAGCACTGTAAAAGTTAGCAAAATTATGTGATTGAAGGGTAAGATTTTGAATTTTTCAAAATTATGTGGTTTTCTTTAACTGTCCATTAGATAAAAATAAGTTTATTGCATTCTTAACAACAACCATTATTTACAAGTTAGAACACAATTTCCTTCTATTTCTTTTTTATAATATGAATTCAGAATATTAAAGAAGTGGTTAACAATCAAATTATTCCTTTTATACTGAAACCTTGGATTACATGGTATCCATTTCAATGATTTCAAGTGTTTTCAAGCAGCATGGTGGAAAACTTTTAGTGAACTATTTTACCTCTTCTTTTTTCTACACTGCCTCTGTTTTTGAAAACACTATTACAATTTCATTTAGTGAGAATTCCTTTTTCAATTTTTCATTCCTTTTTCAGAATTTCCTTTTCCTTTAATACAATCCATAAACACATTTCAAATTGGTGACTAAAAATTAATATATTAAACCCATAAATGATAAATAAATTAAAATGGAAGTACATAGTTGAAGGAATAGTGCATGGTTGAATTTAAATACTTCTTTTTGGTACCTAATATTGGGAAATTTTGCTTACATTTTAGGGTTTTTTTTGTTTGGCTTTTTGTTTGTTTATTTTTCTGTTTGCTTTAAAGCACTTTCTACAAATTCTTACAGAACTGGAAGCTGATTTCAAATTCGATGGGTAGCATTTTAGACATGCTTTTTATTAGCACAAAACCCAGCTGTGCATTTCAGTGGAAACCATACCCTTCTGCCATATATGTTCTTTTGCTGCTATTTTTGTTCAAATATGTTACTTCCAAACTTAATATGACTCCATGCAACCACTAGGGGTTTAATAATAATAGTTTTTGCAGGTCAAGATATACAGCATTTCTGAGAAAATAACTTGTCCATGTCGTAGGTCACAGGAAGTGAGCACCACACTCCTTTATACTAATGTCTCAGGCACTCAGAAGTGCCTGAAGAGTCCATGTCAAATGTGTGTTGGGTATGGGGAGCTAGGAAAAAACCAAAAAGCAAATGGAAGGAGAAACAAACTTATTTTTCAGAGTAGCAAAATAAAACAAACCCTCAAATTTTACCGTAACAAAGCACTGTTACTCCTGAAAATATCGGTGTCTTTATGGAGGCACTGTAGAGGTTAAAAAGGAATCACTAAAATTATTTTCATGCAATGCAGTTTGAAAAGGAAAGCTATTGGCAGGCACAGACAGTAGACACAGACATGTGCATCTGCATTAATTGACCGTCTTTTTCTGCTGAAGTAGTATCAGGCAATTAAAAGATTAATTACAACATAGAAGGGTAATGTATTCAAAAGTCCTATAATAAGAGCTCCACACCGATGCTGAATTCTTTGGATGCAAATTGTTCCGCAGCACAAAGAAATAGTTACAATAAGTAGAAGGCAGGCTGCTGACCTTGTTGAAGATTAAAAATATATAACATTTGACAATGCTCTTATTATAATATAAAAAAGAGTGCGCATTAATTAGTTTGACTATTTTTTAAAGTATTTCAGTGTCCTCTTCACCCAGTGTACCCCTCCTTAATGTGGACTTATGCACCATACTTTTTATTAGCTCTAGTTCTGTACTTCAGCTTAATGTACCTTATTAAGAAATTTTCCGCACCTGGGAAACATCATGAATTTATCAGTTAGATATTCGTTTCAGATCGGAGCTGGCCATTTTACATGCCTTCTTTTCTGCATTATTTTGAAATCTTTTTGAAAAACAACTTTCTTTTTTATTTTCTTCATAATACTCACGTTCAGCATTTCTTGTCAGCTTTTTTTTTTTATTATTATCAGTGCAGCATAGCTGTGAAAAACTTCTAAAACTTTATACTGATGGATTTATTTTAGAAAAATGCATAGGCTAAACCATTTTCAATTTCCTGGGCTCACCTTTCACCTCAGGACCTTTAAAATGCCTCGTAGCAGATCTGCCACTACATTTCAATAAAATTAGTTAAAATTGGATGTCTGTATGTGAATTAAACTCCATCTGTAGTGAAGTTCTGTACTCGTTTTGGCTGTGATAAGAGTTGATTTTCTTCATAGCAGCTGCTCTGTTTTGGATCTGTGACAAAGCAACATTGATAACATGGGGATGTTTTTCAATATTGCTGAGCAGTGCTTACACAATGTCAAGGCCTTTTCTGCTTCTCACGCTGCTCTACCAGTGAGTAGACTGGAGGTGCACAAGAAGGTTGGAAGGGACACAGCTGGGACAGCTGACCCCAACTGACCAGAGGATTATCCCACACCATATGATGTTATGCTTAGCAATAAGTCTAAAGGGAGGAAAGGAGAAGAAGGGTACATTTGGACTGATGGCATTTGTCTTCCCAAGTATCTGCTATGCATGATGGGACCCTGTTTTCCTGGCAGTGGCTAAACAACTGCCGATGGGAACCAGTGAATTAATTCTTTAGTTTGCTTCACTCGTGTGCACAGCTTTTGCTTTACCTGTTAAACTGTCTTTGTCTCAACTTATGAGTTTTCCCACTTTTACTCTTCCAATTCTCTCCTCCATCCCACCAGGGGGTAGTAGAGGTGTGGCCGACTGAAGCTCAGTTGCCAACTGGGATTGAGCCAATAGAGATAATATAATAGAAACTTCTTTTATTATCCTGATTTTTACATAACTGTATTACTTGAAGTTGTTCTTTTAAGCTGTGAGAAGATAAACACTGGGTAGTGTTCATTTCAGATCATGGTAGGTTTCTTCTTAACTGGAAAATTAAAACAGGCACCTGCACTTTTTTTAAGTTCTGCACAACCATTTTTCAAAATAAGCAGCATAAGCCTAACTAAAATTAAGGTTTAACCAATATTCCCTTAGATTCAGTCCTTCTATTGTCAACATAACATACATGTTAAGCAAATCCAATGACAAACTACCAACTTGCAGGTGCCTTGAGAGGTAGCAGTTATCGATACAATTATCTTCAGTCCTTTTTAAGTACATGTGTTCAAACCACAATGGAATTATTCAATTGAAAATTATCACCAAGAAATCTAGCTTATTAGCAAATAATATCTACATTAGCATTGCCAACTGCAGAAAGCAAATATCTGGTATCAGGTAAAACTCCTTCCCTTTAGTGTGCTAATCAGCATTACCACTGCTCTGTGCTGATTATTGGTGAGGAAAGGTAGACCAGGTAATATTTAGGTAGCAATAATAGCTGTCTGAGAACTCTGGGGTAATGTAAGCTTGTCTCGTGTATGTACATGACCATTGAATCTTTTGGCCCTGATGACATGAGTTACTGTCAAGTCACTGCTATGTTGGGAGCAACATTTTTTGTCTGCAGGAAGATGTATTTGCTGAGCTTGTACTTCTGATCTTCATTTCTTTCAAGTGTTTTCTAACTAGATGGCCTTAGTTGTTACTGCTTCTCTTCTGCTTGGGATTTCATCAAACACCTGAAGTGCAGCACTGAATCTTATTTCTTCATCAGATTATTTTTTTTTTAATATAAATATTCTTTTTATTAATGCTCTTTTGTCCTACATTCTCCTCCACAACCAAAACTTTAATCCGAATAAATGGCAAGGGACATCAAGGACCAACACCTGTTTTGATTAAACCCTCAAAATGTCACACCTGTAGTTAGCAGTTCATAACAAAAAAAAAACCAAAACTTCTGGCTTAGGGAAAATAAAATTCCCAAACCATTATTTATTTTTAAAAACAAACTAAGGGGAAAAATTCTCTTCTCTCTTCCTTATTGGCACATTCAATACAGAAAGTGAAATAGATATTAAAAGCTACATCTCTGAAATCTGAAGTGATACGTCAAACTCTGGTAAATTTAATCACCAAGCTTTTCAGCATCAGTGTACTTTCACAGGTGAACAAAAAAAGGTGCTTCAGAAGTTGTGGAAAAAGACAAGTAGAAAAATGTGTCTGCAGCTCACAGCACGTGTTACTGCAGGCAAAATGGTTTGTCTAGATAGAGCAGTTTCTTAGCAATCTTTATTTAAAGTTCTTTGGGTTCTGGAATACAGACTCACAGGTCTGTTACATGACAAGCATTTATTTTTTTTCTGAAATTGGAACTTTCTGCAATATCCAAGCTTGCATCCAGTTTGGTTGTACCATGGTACAGACTTTTTTTGGTATTATGTCTTGGAATTCTTTACAGCACAAAAATACAACTTCTGACTTTGTATAAATGTAAATTCCCTATAGCAGCATGCTGTGTTGAAGCATACTGCTTTATTTCATTTTGTTCTGTCTCTTTGCATCAGCAGTCAGAGATCCAAGGGAGAGATGGAGCCCAAACCCTTACCAAATGAAGCTTTCCATGTCCCATCTAAAATGCTAAAATGTAACTATTGTGTCATGGGGAAACTGTGACTTATATACCATGTGCATTACTGTAAAACAACATGATACTCTGTTTTTACATTTTATATATTAAGCAAAGTGATTATTCTTTTTTATCTGTAATGTTTAAAGCAATCTATGATAATTCTTCATGCACTACAGTTAAGATTGATACTTGCTACAGTCTGGCTGTATGATTAGTCAGCTTAACAAAACACTTTACGAGCTGATATATCTTGGTTTGATTCAGGCCTAACTGGGAAACAATTAGCCAACAGTTGATTTTGTTTAAACTCACCAAGAAATCTGGTTAGATGACATACTCAAATTCCAAATATTTCTCAGCAGAAGCAGCACAACCACTCAAGAAATATTTGGAGGAATCATGGAAACCAGACATTCAGTTCTCTGCTTTTACTCTCTCTGGTTTTGAAAGTGTGCATGAAATTCAGCTTTCAGGAGGGTGAATAAAATATCTCTTCACACTTGGCATGAAGTAATTATTTCCAGTCTTCAAAATAAAATATTGAGGATATTCTCAAACTAGTTTGTATTCCTCTGAGCCTAAAAAAAAAAAATGCTGAAAAAGTGTAAATAAAATGCCTTTTCCCAGACTCCCTTACATTCTTGAAATAGCAGACAGAAGGTGAAAAATCAAACATGATTAGGCTGAAAAAAGAAACAGCATGAAAATAGACTATTTTATTTTTGTAGTTTTCAGTTCCTCATACAATAAAGGATAATAACAAGGAAGTTCATGCATTATCTAAAATAACTTAAAATGGTTACCACAAATAATTCACTTTTAAAGATTAGTGATGAAAAGTCTAGGGATTTCATCTCTGCTGGACTGACAGGCATACTGCAAGAAAAATTCTGATACAGTCATAAGAGGAACTTGACATAACCTTGCATTTGCCAGTCTAGACTCCTAGATGGCCTATATAGATAGTTAATGTAGATCTAAGTAATTATGCAAATTTGTATAACTTATGAAATCATAATTAGATCAAGAAGTTAATATGTCTCTAGATTCTTGAAGTACCATCAATTTTCTTTTCTGCCCAAATTGATACTTGAAATTTAAAGGTAACACTTCTTATGGTATATCAATTTCAATAATTATAGTTAAAGGTTTCTCTATTTCAAAGTTTTACTAAAAATATTATTCCTTATGATGGAGAGAAAAGATGGTGCAGAAACAACATACTTAGAACTATGAGTTTCAAAATTATATGTGGTTTCTTTGCAAGAGTTTGCACAAAGAGTTGCTCTTTGCAAGAGTACAGCTCATTTGGGACATTATTTCTTCTACTTGAAGTCAGTCTTCTTCCTCTGTGTTGTTCCATAGGAAGCTATTGTGAGATGGGGTAAGAGAATGCAAGTGTCCATGGTTTCTGTACAGAAGGCATCCCTGTATGTTCCTTAGATCAAGTATGGGTATGTCTTGTCCCAGTTTTCCCAAAGTCACACTGGAATCTGCAGCTTCATTGAAATTGAAAGGAGGAGAGGGTGGAAATCATGGTATTTGGGAGGAAGAAGCAATCAGACACAAGATCACTACATCAAAACCCTTCTGTTCTAAATGGTTGTTACATGGTGCTAGTGTGAACTGCATAGTGATTTTTGGATAAGGGTACAAGGTATGTGAGTTTCATGACAAATTGCCAAATGTCAGCTGTGCTTGTGTGGATGGTTTGGTGGCTGAAATAAATAATTGGTTTGTTTTTTTGTTTTTTTGCAAGTCACACAAAATATCACATTTGACCCAAATGAAATATCTCAATTGACACATATTTTATATCTATACTTCTCCTGTGAATAGATTACTCTGTTCAGAGACAGTTCAGATGACTTTCACTTCCACTTTGGGCAAATAAATTATTCATCTGAAAATTTTCTCGCAATCCTGATTAGCACTGCACAATATTAGACTCCTGAAGTCCAAATATACTAAGCTTGATTGCTTTGGTTCGTACCTTTGCAACGCTACACATTCCCTGGGAAACTACACAGCAACCACAGCACGGCAGCCACATTTTTGAGCAGGTCAACTGACTGTGAATACATGGTCAAAGTTCTTTGTGCTCAGCTTTGGTGTCCCACAGGGACCTCAGCTGGGATTTTTATTTAAACATCCAAAGCCATTTATGGGACTAGACCATGCTATTTCAGACACCTGGATAATGTTTTATCATCCTCAGGTTAACCCTGATTATCGGTGCTGCCTCATGATAGAAGGGTAGGAAATTGCAGAAATAGTGTGATGAATGTCAATTTTGGTCTTGCTACTCATAATATCCTGTCTGTTTTATTACGCAGGGTTTGTGAAGGTTGAACTGTTTTCTGTGATTGTAGAGAATAAATGCACACATTGTTTGTTTGATTCTGTTTATGGTATTCAGGTAGAGTTCACAGTGTAGCTGACAAGCATCAGATTTTGACAAAAATTTGCCACAATAAAGGGGGGGAAATATGTGTTCTTAATTTGACTGCTTATATATGTTGCCTGGAAATCCAGGCAAGATTCCAGCAATTTTTTCTTTCATTTGGATATCAGATCTATTAGAGAACAATAAGAGTCAGCTGCATTCCCTGAGGCTTCTCACGCATCAGATTTCCCTCTCAGTAACCTTTCAAAATCAGTACACAAATGGTCTTATTCTAGATCATACTGGCATCTAACCTTTGTAAACTTGGACACTGGAGAGAATTTAAATAGCAAAGTGTGAAAAGAGATACAATCTTCCATTTCAAAATGTTACCATTTCCGAAAGCAGCAATGATTTCATGACATATAAAGTTCAAAGTTGTGCTAACTTACTTTTCTCTTTTCTTATCTTTTAACCTCGATAATTGCTTATGCTTCTCCATATTATGTTATTTTGTCACACTTTTTTTTCAATACAGAATAAATACTTATATGGGAACTTGAGAGATTATGCCTTCATGGACAGAGAATTCCATAATATTACTTAGGGATATAAAGTCCTGAGTGCTAGGTCATCTTAAGAAACGCTGTAGAAGAGTGCTTCTCTTGAAATATGCTGAACTACAACTAACTTGCTGCGTGGTCCCTCACATAAAGAGTTTGTGTGATTTGAATCTGGTAGATCTGGTCACAGTAACAGAATTCAGTCTCTGTGGTTCTTCAAAATACTGGCTTCCTTAAGCAGAGAGACATAACAATGTACCATATTTAGCACATGTCCGAAAAGAGAAAGATTGGAAAAACTTCTCTTTTTTTTTTTTTTTTGTATTCTTGGAGTTTTTTTCAGTAAAAGACGTAAACTAACTACTAATGTTTTACTCTAAAGTTGCCAAAGTCGTCAAAATTTCAGCCTTGTCTTCTCTCTCCACCTCATACAGTTTGTGTATGATGTCTTTCTGCCTTCTTTTAGGTGCTCAAAAAATGAATATTTAGAGGTAACAGAAGCATAATTAGAAAGATTGTATTACCTTACTAACATCCCTCATGTGTTTATAGTCACCACTGCTAGCGTTGCCAAATATCTTCTAAAATGGAGAATACTAGCTATTCAAGCAATCTCTTCAAGGTAAATCCATGTAAGTGTCAAATTCATAGATTAGAAGAGGCCAGTGTGAGTTTTGATTCTTACCTTCTGCATGATGCAGGCTAATGTAGTTTGTGAGATTTCTAACAGATATGTGTTTTGGAATATTTTCTGGTTGGAAATTTATGAAAAAGAGGTAAGAAATGTTCTGTGGTAGCAACAGAAGGGGAAAATGGTATTACTTGCTCTGCTTGCTACACTGTTTCCCTAAAAATCTGTTTCTGTTGCAGTTCTCATCTCAACAGATCTTTGTCCAGATGCAGAGAGAAAGCCTTGAATAAAGCAGCTGATCGTAAGTATACACATTCTGGATGATGGAAAATAAATTCTGGATGTGTGCTGTGCCAGTGGTTAATAAATAGTAGGCAATAAGGGACACAATGTGCTGTTGCGTTAAATATTTCTCTTAGTGTTTCCTGGAGTTCATTCACTTTCTCGTGCTGCAATCTTTACGCTGTAGCAACAGCTACTGTAGCACAATGTAAGCACTATATGTGATAGAAACTTTGCCTGTATTCCCCACAGGGAGATCCTGAGTGAGGGTGCACAGTATTTAAACCCTACTTCATGGAGTACAAGGAGGAGCAAAAAAACTGCGAGACACGTACTGTTACTGCACTACCCCCCTTGTTCTTTATGCAGGCTGAAGAAACAGACGTAGTATGAAGTGCATATGTTTTGCTTGGAGGCACAGCTTTTGCTTTCTTTATTAAGCTGTCTTTATCTCAACCTTGGAGTTTTCTCATCTTTACCCTTCCCATTCTCTCCCCCATCCCACCGGGGAAAAGTGAGCATGCAGCTGGGTGGCACTTCGATGCCTGCCAGGTTTAAACCACAGCATTTGGACAGTAGTCCACAACACAGGCCAGAACTGCTACCATAATTACCAAAAGAACAGCATGATCACAACATTATCTAGATACTAAAAAAAAACCAAACAAACCAAAAATCAAAAACCATAAACACACCAAAAACCTGTGATATTCCTAGGTGCTAATATGAGTGACTCAGTATCTCCAAGACAAACATGTGCAGGGATCAGATAAAAGAATATATGCCTTCATAATCCAGCAGAATTGTTTTTCCTAATATCAAAAATTATCACTCCTCAAAAAAAAAAACCTAACCAAAACAACACAACAACAACAACAAAAAACCCCCCAAAAACCAAACCCAAACCAAAAAAACAAATAGAAACCAAACCCCATAAACCCCTTTGTTTAATATTTGGCTTGGAAAATATGGGAGGAAACAGGATGGATGGAGAAAACTGTCTTTTTCTTTTGACTTGATGTTTCCATTTTGTGCAAATTGATCATCTCTCTGTCTGGTGTCATGGTCAGCACAATCAGCAAGTAAGCAGCTGAAAACAGCTTACATCAGACTGAGATAAATTCCTTGGGGAGAGACCTTCTGAACCTCACAAATTCTTGTTGTATTGGGGAAGAAAATGATTAAGCAGGTAGATAATGTTTTGGCTGAAGTCATACACTAATGGTAGTGTTTGTATCAAGTAGAGGATGCTTACCTATTTTTTTTTTCCCTTTTTGTTTTTTTTTTAAATAGTATTCAAATGTTGTTTTACCCATTTTCTGTCATGAACACATGAGTTTGAGTTTGTCCATACACTGGGCAAAATTTTACCATGTAGCTCTCTTTTCATTCTGAATGTTGTATTTCTCCTTTCTGTGCAATTTCTATAGTTTTCATTCCAAAGTTTTATCCCTAAGGGGAGGCATTGTATGGATCATAATGCTGGGTGGTGGAAAGAATTGGTGAAAGGTAATCTTATATATGCATCATGAAACCCCTGCTACTATGAAATTTTCACTTTAGAATTCATTCACAGTATATTCTGTGATTCCTATAGAAGTAGTAACTGATGTATGAAATGAAACATTTTTGTTGACTGATTGTACTGAGAATTCAGAGAATAATGTTATAGTCACTGCTGAGGCGTATTTATCTTATTTACCATAATACTTGATATTAAGACAAGCTGTCAAAAGTTTACTTGGATCAAAAAGAGTCAGAGAATGAGGGCAAGGGATTTTTAAGGCAAATAGACTATTCTAAGGAAAAGAAAAAGAAAAGAAAAGCAGTATTGTCACTGAACAACCCAATTGTTAGACCTCATCTCAGAAGTAGGTCACCTTTTCTAAGGAAGGATGAGATTGCCCTAGAGATGGAACAATGTAAGGTTAATACAATGATTCAGGTGTTAAAAAAACTTACTAGAAGTAAAGTTTGCACCTATTATGAGAAATAAATGTAAGAATCTATAATATCATGTAATTACAGTTATGATTACAAGAGAAATAAGAATTCAAACCACATGAAAAGCTTAATGTTTATACATAAATCAATGGGTTCTGTGTTTTACTTTTCTGTTTCTCTGGGATTAGACCATTAAAAGTTTTTCTTTTGAAGCCCAGAGAGCTGTAGGCTCAAAGCAGCCTACTGACAATAGGCTACCTTTTCTTCATCAGCTTGTGTGAACCACTAGGACTTAAAGACTTTATGAACAGTAGATTTAGAATCATTGTTATGCTGTAGTCTGTCTTACTGTGTTAAATGGTAACTTAAGAATGGCAAAGTATTTTCTTTTAAAGGTGAGTGAACACACACACATACGCATGCAGAAATACATCTGCATTCAAATTTTGTGGTACAATCTGCTCAACTCAGGTTTGCTTTCATCTTCACAGTTGTTTTTACTCATATTTAGTGATACTGCTATTGAGGTCCTTAACTTACTGGTTTTACCTGTGTTCTCTGTTGTTGCTTTTTTGACCTCCACACTTGAAACTGTCAGCACAGAGAACTGACAGGCTTTTGCAGAACAAAAGTCAAAGACTCCTTTCTCTGCTTTCTCACTGTAATTATTTCTTCTTACTGTGTCTAAATCAAAGATTAGAAAAAGAGACAGTGCAATAAATAACTTATGGTGCAGCCACAAGTTTGTGATCATTGCCTTTCTGCAGAGGCATTATCTTTGTTTTATAGAGGAAAATGGTGCTGCATTTAATACAGGAGTGGATGCACTGACCTCTGTATTCATTCTCCCTCTCCTGCAGACCTTCAGTAAAACTTGGGTGACTTCACTGTTGTCTCTTTAAAGCAGTCAACATATCTTACTGTGTTTTAATGTTACTAGGAATATTTTCTGTGGAAATTGCTTACATTGTTCTTTGAGTTCATGACTGATGGTTTATATGGAAAAGTTCTAATTCTAAGAAAGCAAATACTGTAAAATGGAGAAATGTGGGTATGTTCCTGCTTTTCTTCAGAAAGGTCATTTGTATCATTTCTGTCGGGTTAGGCTTCCTGAAAAATGTACATTTCCCATCCTACATATTTCCCATATCCTACAAAATCTACCATGGAAAACATAGTAGATTATCCAGAAGATAGTTTCCAATTTTTTTTTTTTTACCTTTTCACAAAAAAAGTGAAAAAAAAAATTGTGTAGACTCCTACCCTTGATAGTTCTTAACCAGAATAGTCAGAACTGTCAAACAAACAAAAAAATGCATTATGAATTCTTAGCTAATGGATAGACTTCTCCCTTCTAAATGGAAGAACAAAGCACAAATATTTAAACACAGAAATGCTCACCTTTTCAGGTAACCAAGCCATAACATGCAAAATTTTATCATTTTTACAGTGATGAAGACATGGGTACTTAGGACATGAAAAGAAAGTACAATGAAAACAATTTTTTAGTTTAATTCTTCTTGTTTCATCGTTTCTTCTTTTTTTTTTTTTTTTTTCCTCTTTTTATTTTAAGGCATATTTTTCCTGTTCTTCACTTAGTAATAGCTGATGCTGTGCTCCGATAAACTTTGTCTCATTAAGTGTTAGTGTCTGGTACAGCCCCAGTAGCCCTCAACAAGACTCATTGAAGGCACAGAGCAGATCGAAAAGCAATTAGCATTCTGCCTTGTGATAATTACCCACAGTATGGGAGGCTTATCCAAGATGTAGTTTCCACTGTGTCTAATAATAGGATTCTTTAAACACTGATATATTTTCATGGACACACCAGTGCTCTCATTTCAATTCTGTCACTTATCTCAGATAGGGGAAATAAACATCCCTCACATATTTTTTTTCCTTCATGAAGTAAAGTAGACTGCTGTTCTGACAACTTGTAGTGTCACCTAAAAGTCACCTTGAATCATGTTTTAATCAGCTGGAACAAGGCAACATCTCATTTATTTCTGCAGTTTCCTTGCTCTGCAATGCACTGATTGCCGAGACATAGAAATCCAAATTGAGCTCTGATTAAAATGGAATGAGGATGCAGATGCTGCTGTTGGTTCAGAGGGGCACCCTGTTATGTGCTAGGAAAGGTCAAGGTGATTCAAGTTCCAATTAAAACAGAAAGATTTGCTATATTTAGGCAATATGTTGCATTGTAACAAGTTTATGCTGTGACAGGATGAGTAATTTCTGAATCATTTGCCTTTGATCTATTAGTTTTTATTGGCACAGGAGCTTACTTAAAAACAAAGTCAATATTTTTCATGTACTGCAGTAGGACCCAATCCTGTTCTCATAAAAGTATTGTTTCAGAAGCTTGGAAATCATACGTGACCTCCCAAATGTAGCCAGTACTGTAAAGAGATTTGAGGGTTTGGTGAATTTTGATTTACTGTTGATTTTTAGCAGCTGGAGAAATACATTTTCAGTTCAAAAACACTTTTATTTTGAACTAAATCTAAAGACACTATGCATAAATCAATGGGTGGTTGTTTAGGTGTGCTAGAGACGAGACACCCATGTTGTCTTTAGCTCTTAGCTAAATATAGCTAAAGAATAAATTATTATAATAATAACGCATGCCACAGAGATTTTTAAAACAGACACTGACGGTTGAGTTGCAGTTTACTTAAATCATACCTCATTTATACACTTCAGGATATGTCTGTTAGAAGGCAATCCGTTTATTGGCAACATTTTACAAAGGATGAAATTGCCTATTAATTCAAGTGCACTCCTGTTAAACAACCCTATGGCCACAATTATAAACAAAACAACATGATATTATTCTTAGCTGCAGAAATCATGTTTAGAGTTCTGGGAAAGCCATTATATCATCTTACTGAGGCAGAAAGTGTAATAATACCAGATGATTTTTAGATTTACTCTCTATCTGGAACATTCCAGGAAATAGTAACAGAGAAGGACTGAGGAGTGGGCTAAAATAAACAATGATTCTACTTGGAGACTAAAAATAGATAATATGAACACACTGACGCACTGAAAGAACATGGAAGTTTTTTCTATTTTCTAATTTTTTATTTTTGCTGGGAGTATTGACAATACTAACATCATTGTGATTGGAAATTTTTCTGAATTAGTACTGTACAGCATCCTTATTCTTACAACTTATCTCAAATAAAGCACAGTCTCAGAGCAGCGCCTCATCCTTACACCAGAGGAGGCAATAAGAATGGGAAGAAAAATACACATGAAACTGCTTCATAAACTGGTCATGAGATTGAGAGTGTAATGACTTACTAATGAGTAAAATGTGAGAGCAGCTCTCCATTTGTGGACCAAACCTATGCAAAATATACTAAGCAGAAAATTGTTAAGAGCAAAGAAAAGGCCTTGTTGAAGATACCCATGGGAACATATTTCTGAATTATATTCCTTACTGACAATGCAACTGTGACTCAGCTACAGCCAGTGATTTCTGAAGGAAGCAGAGTTTGCATGCAGGGCCACAGAAAGCCACAGCATGTTCCCACAGGCTCTTTGCTCAGAGCAACTGAGGAATCATGGCTTTGTGGCAGCCTGGCAGTGTACCCATGGAGTGGTTGCGTGTGGTCTTGTTCTTGAGAGCTGCAGGGAGACTGCTTAGGGGAAGAGTAAATGGAGAGCTGTGTTAACTTTACTTGCTGTAAGAATACATCACAAAGATTTCCCCACACACACTCTTTAAGCACATTTGCTATTTGCTTTCTGAAAAGCTGGTAGTTCAAAGGTTCAGCCTTTCTGTATGACTTGGTTGAGCATCTTAGCTTTTATAGCCTAGGTGTGGTGAAATTGCTGACTTTGGCTCACCCGTGTTTTGAGTCCTCGACCAGAGAACATTATTCAGAGAAACCAGTACTTTTGCTGCATTAGAGAATTAAACTGATCTATCAAACATTTGTTGAGTGGCCTGTCACTGACACAAACCATGACCCCAAATAACAAAAATCGGCTCTGATGTGGGTGAGCTTGGGAAGACAAGTTAGTGTTGAGTGCTGGAGGTGTGATGAAGGTAATTCGTCATCTAATGCCCATTGGGCCTCTGAAAATGTTTCCCTTATCCTAGAACTCTTTTTGATGTTATAAGACATCTACAATGTCCTGTTCAAATATTTGAGGATCCTAAATTATGTTTCATTTTTCTAGATGCTCACATAGGTAAATATAGACTGCCTGAATCTACAGACATTAGCAAAGGAAGGTCCATTAATATTTTAAATGGATGTTTTCCTATGCTTTAGTCAAGACTGTAGTATTTCTCAGTCCTGTTTTCCAATGTCAATGGAAAATATTTACCACATCAACATTAGTATGAAATACTTTTATCCATATTTGAATATCACTAATGACAAATGAAATGTGCTGAATATTAATGACAGTGACCAAATCATATAATCCAAAATTTGACTGGCATAATACTCGATAGTTTAATTGTATTTAGGGGCTTTAATTCTGAGGTGGATTTCATACTTCTTTTGATTCTATAACTCTAGTTTTTCAGTCAGCTTTTTCAGTGGTTTTCCACTTTACCGAGGCAACAATCCTGTTACTAAATGAAGTTGGCTAGAATTATTTTCTGGCCCTGACAGCAGGTGGCATGCTACCATTTTTGTGTGTACCCTTTCCATACTGTATTCCTTGGGGTTCACGTGTGCACACTCATATCTTACTGCATGCCAAAGACCTTTCCATGTCAACAGCAGTCGTCGGGGGATGCGTCTGCTTCCTTTAGCCCCAGTGGCACCACCTCTTCACCTGATCCATGCAGCTTAAATACTTCAACCCTTTGGATGCATTGAACAATACAAAGCTGTAGCGCTTTGTGATGCTAAAATATTCCAGAGTCTTGGTTTAATGATTTGGCATGCCTTTGAGGAAGAAGTGCACTCGTGTTAACCAGGCATCTTAAATCATACTTGGACTAAGTTAACTCAAAATCTTCCTACTGCAAACATTTGTTGACAGCATATAAAACCAGACAGGAGATACAAATGTCTCCTACAGGCATAGAAAAAAAGAAAGAAGAAACTATCTTAATCTACTTACATTAAGAAAGGTTTCTCTCTGCCTTGTTCAGCTCATTTTCTGTTTCCCTGTCTTAATTGAGACTGACCTTGGTTCCAGCAAACCACTTTGAGTGCTGATGGGTTTGAGAAGTCCGGTTCCAAATTTCTTATTTTTCAGGAAAATCATAATGCTGTCCTCAGAGTTTAACTCACTTCCCTTAAAAAACATGTAATCTCCTCCAGAAAGGTTGCTGACAGCAGTCCCTGGCCCATGCAGTTCCCCAGTCTGTGTACAGGTGTTGTCTGGGACGGTACTAATTCGGTGTGCTCCCATGCCGAAGAGCAGGCCAATAGTTAGGCAGTATGGATGATCATATGCCAGCACTTAAGGCTAGGACCTCGTCACGTATTTTTTACTAGAATAAGAAAAGCCTGAGAGCACAAAAATTTCATTATTGGTTTTTATAAATAGGGTTAGGTTTGAAATAGCGTTAGATTTGAAAACTCATAATCTTGTGGTGGTTGTTAAATGCCTTCAAAGTTTCTTTTCTGCCTTTGATTTCTCATAGCCTGAAACAAAATCTGTCGCCCTTCAAATTCTGTCATAATCATTGGCTATAATCAGTGAGAGATTATAGGGACCAATGGCAAACTGAATTTCTTCAGGATACTTGTGAACAATTATGTATAAATAAGCTCGTTTTGTTCTGTATTAAATATTCTGTGCTTTGGCGGGGGGAGGAGGGAAGGGGAGGAAGAAAGCGGTCTTCAATTTTACTTGTATTTATTATAATTTGTAAGTCTGGATAATCAACTTTAATATTTGTTGTACTAGCAATTACTGTCAAACTTACACACAGATGGTGCATTGTTCCTCCGCTACAGAAAGGACCTATCTCTGAAAAATTAACAGCAACACTGATTGCTTTTATGCTGAATATTCAAAATTGCAGTTGCTTAAGAAAGCTGATATTAAACAAATTTTATAACAAAAATTGCCCTCATCTACCACTCTACTCTTGCTGCTATTACTTCAATTGCAAAAGTTGAATTGCAGTTTATAAATTAAGATGTGTAATTTTACTTGCTGAACAAAAAGATAGGAAGTCAAAGCTAGGTTAAAGTGCCTGCTGTTACAGATTTCTTATAGGATTTGGAGGTAGGGAGCACTTCAGTCCAGATCCTCAGGTAATTTTGTGCTGAATCTCCACTGATACGAGTTAAATATCTTATGTTCTGTTTATTACAGGCCTTAGCCTCATCAGTTATTTTTAAGCTGTTGATTGAAATGTGTGTGTTATAACTGAATACTGGGATAGGAAACAAAGCCCTGAGATCTGCGGGAGTTTTGTTTTTCCTTCCACCCTGCTGGCTGTTATTCATGTTGTATTTGGGTTCAGGGCATCTATGCTTCAGAGAAGCCTAGACAAGCTTCTGTTGCTTGTTTTGGCTGGAGTGTATGTTGGTGGACCCTCAACAAGTCTGTTCAGGCTCCATGAAGGACACATTCTAACATGCTGAGGATGGTCACACTTTCCTGTGGTGAAGAGGCCTGGCTTGCGACTCTCAAGAGCATATTTTTGTATGCAAATGGAGTTTGCTGTAGTATGTTGAGTATGTATGCTGAGTAGTTGTCTTCTCTTGAAATTTCTATCATTCTATTTTGCCAGAGATTCAGGTTTGGGATCTACATGTCATAGTGTACTTGTACGTTGCTGAAGCAGATGACCTCTACCTCTTTATTTCATACATTAAGACATATCCTATTTGAAGGGAAAAACTGTCCTTTTGTGAAAATTTGTGCCTTGTAAATGCTGTAAATGTAGTTATTTCATTCTATATAGAAGAAAATTGCATCATACTGTCTTGGATACTATGGGCTGATGACTAAATATGATAGCTTCTGTAATTTTTTTTTCTCTTCTGTTATTACTCTAAGATGACAAAGGGCTAGATGCCTGATTCTTTTATACTTCCATCTCTTTTGGGCTCTCAGGTGCTTTCAGATAGAACTTCAGTAACTTAGAAAGGTCAGATTGATGTAAACCTTAGATTACTTCATCCTTGCACAGTTTCCGTAATAACTGCATATTTCCATCTTCCCTTTGAATTGCAGGTAAAGCATACAGGATATAGGACAAGTTCATACTTAAAAAGATGCTTGTTAACTAATTAAGTCTGTAAATGACATAATGACTGGAATATTTCAGGGGGATTCTTTGGAATAACTGAACAAACTGTTGGAAATCACCTCAGACTTTGGAAATGTGCTCTTCCAAGACTTTATTCTTTATTCTTGTAAAGAGTCGGAAGTCATGATGTGAAGTAATACAGACCTTTTACCTTGAGAATGTAGAATGCATTTAACCTCAGTTGAAACTCCAAACTGTGTAACTTTTTTTGCTTTCCAGTATTACTAGGTATGACTTTGACTAAATTTGTTCTCATGAAGCTTTCTCGATTCAATGAAAAAGAAATCTGATTATACATGGAACAGGGTAAGAGCTGAATATGTAGAATGTACTTCTCTACAGAAAATCTACGTCTCTACCAGTCTCCAGCTCCTCAAAAAGACAAAGAACATTGCTTCATTTAGGCCTTTTTTTTTTTTTTTTAAGGAGCACTCATTTATGGCATAACCTTACTCTTATGGTCAGCAGCCTGAGTGGGAACAGAATGGTTTCCAAGCTAAACGCTTAGGAAAATTTCTATAATGTAAGTAGTTTTGCTTTGATTATTGCAAAAACTTTTTGAAAGTTCTTAACTCTTTAATAGAACTTTTAACTGATAGACTTTTTGCCTGGGGATATATCTGCACTGCTAGTACTTCTACAGAGAAAACAGAATTATCTAGGGTCAGAAGGCAGTCTGGGAGTTCTAAAATTTCCTAATTCCCACTCTAATGTTTTGGCAATTATTTTAATGATTTTTATTGTCATAGTCTATTTTAGGAAATAACATAGAAACCTTTGCTATCTTCCCTTATCCATAATTTCTGAAATAATCACTAGCACACTCAACTGTAAGTAAGTTATTTCTTCATTTTGATCTCAGTCCCATGGCTATTTGGTGCTCATTTAATGAGTTTTAGTTGACACCAGTTAAAGTAGTCTTATCAGATAATAATAGTACAGGTCCAGTTGGGTTAAAGTACGTTTAGACATTATTTAGTTTAGGCCGTGTTTGTGTTTTACTGAACACATAGCCTGGTATCTTGTAATTTTAATGGTTTCTATGGTGATAGGAAGATTTGGTAGAAATTAGTAACATTTTGTGAGCACATGTGAGCACAGTACTTATTCAATATAGCTATTTTTTAATTTTCTCTGTCATTTTCCTAAAGCCAACTTGAAGCAACATTATTATTAACTCTTTGTGCTGGTTTTGGCTGGGATAGAGTCAATTTTCTTCGTAGTAGTTAGTATGGTATCAGTATGGTGCTGTGTTTTGCATCTGTGCTGGAAACGGCATTGATAATTCAGGGATGTTTTAATTATTGCAGAGCAGCGTTTAGACAGAGTCAAGGCCTTTTCTGCTCCTCACAACACCCCACCAGTGAGTAGGCTGGGGGTGCACAAGAAGGTTGGAGGGGACGCAGCCTGTACAGATGACTCTGACCAAAAGGATATTTCATACTATATGGTGTCATACTCAGTATATAAACTGGGGGAAGAAGAAGGAAGGGAAGGATGTTATGGCATTTGTCTTCCCAAGTAACTGTTACGTGTGAAGGGAGCCTTGCTTCCCTGGAAATGGCTGAACACCTTTCTGCTGATGGAAAGCAGTGAATGAATTCTTTGTTTTGCTTTGTCTACATGCATGGCTTTTGCTTTCCCTAATAAACTGTCTTTATCTCAATCCACAAGTTTTCTCACCATTACCCCTCTTCTTCTCTCCCCCATCCCACCGGGAGCGAGTGAGCGAGCAAGCTGCTGTGTGATGTTAAGTTGGCAGCTGGGGTTAAGCGATGACATTCCTCTTGAAACAGATTTTAAATATGGAAGACAAAAATCCCTGCCGTGAACAAGCTATGAATATCTTCCATATTTTTTCCACAGAGTAGATCAACAGTTCTGTATTTCTTATATTCACACTTGAACCTGCACTGATTTTTGTTTTATATTTTCAGTTTAAGCAACACTAGATATTCCAGGTTGAAAATTTTTCCTGCAATTTACCATGAGCTTTATCCGTATCACAGTTTGCAGCAGTCTGTGAAGACACATGTACTCTTTCAGTTTCCTCTGGGATAAAAATATTCAAGACAAACGCTTTCGCTCACATTGAAATAATTTGTAATGAAATACTGCTTTCTGTCTAGACAGCATTGCAGAGTAATTGCCAATCACAGAGTTTCTGAAAAATTGTACCATTTTATAGTTTATAATATTAAGACAACTCTGCATAATTGAAAAGCTAATTCTAATGTAATTTGAATCATCTATCTGAGCTGCAGCTGGGAAAAACTCACTAGTTACAGTGAGCAAAGAATATGATGAATTTGTATCTTCTGTTTTGCTTTCCTCAAGTTGGAGGACCTTCATCTGGAGTCCACAGAAAAAAATTAAAGCAACCCAAACTTTCTGATTTTTTTTTGACGTTCACAGAGAAAGTAAAATATGAAAATGTTTCCTTTGGTGCAGATATTCAATTTTATTTTAAATTTTAATTTCCAATTTTCTGTCATCATTTGTTTTGTAAACTTAGGCATTATGACACAAAATCTAAAACTTGTCATTTTTGTTTTCTTTTTTATATATGAGCCTGTGTCGATTTCCAGACAGCTTAAAAATAATTTTTGTTGTAAGCCACATTTGTACACATACATAAACATGCTCAGAAGTCCCACAATGTTGTTTTATCTTCCTCTTGCTTTTAGAGTACAACTGGTCACTGTGGGTTAGAATTTCAGTTATCCAGGTGAATTTTCAAAAAATTGATCAGTGTACGTTATAGGGCTAGTATCATAATAAATTCAGTTATGATAAATTCAGATAAATTCAGTTATGAGATTATGATTTGGTCAGACACTAGAAAATATAGAAATACAGGAAATTGCCATTTGTTGATGTGGTATTGTTAGCATAGTTTGTTAATAAGGTCTTATGTAAATTGCTGCTGTGGTGCAGTCTTAACTGCTGCTATTAATGAGTCAGTACCTACTGCAACAGACTCTACTTGACATCTTGATAGCAATTTCTTGGTCACCCATGTCAGCAAAGTCTCTAGAGCCATGTAGCCCTTCATCGTTGCCCGAGTAGCGCAGACAAAAACTACTTTTTTCTTATGCTTGCTATCAGGAATCTTGCTGACACTGTCAGCTGCTGTGTGAGTACAGCTTCCAGCACCCTTTCACATGTGCAGGATGCAGTCATGCACTTACCTATGCTATTGTTTGAAAACAAAAATCCACCCACCCTTCCAAATTATCTTCCCTCCCTTTCTGAGTTTAACCCTTCAAGTATTGTATGGGAAGCAACCTACCCTTTCTAAAACAAATGCCAGCCTTTCTTTCACTCAGTAGTTGGAGTGAGTTACAAACCAGCTGAGTTTTCCGAATACAAGCATCTTTAGGCAACTGTTTACTGTTTGACCTACTTTTTGGAAAGAGTTCAGGTAGACATCCTGCATTAACAAGAACGTCTTCTGTCCTCTAGTGTTAAGATATCAAACATTACGTAAGGTCACAGTTGAGTCCTGACCTTTCTATTTGTTCATCCAAATCTGATAGTCTATAGCAGGTAGACCCACAGGAAATTCTAATCTATCTTTGTCTGGAAGGACTTTATGAAAGCTGCCAGAGGGAACTGCAGACACCACTGGAATGCATGAAGCTTATATGCCATTCACAACTGAAATTTAAATCTAGTTTATGCAATAACTTTCTGTCTGTAATCCTCTTGAAACAAACTCCTTTTTACCTCTTGCATCCCCTGTAGCCTAGAAGATTCTCAGTCTATTTAGACCTGTAAACTCTCAGGGCAGGGGATGTCTTCGAGTATGATCAGACAAAAATGAAACAGTTTTCATTATTAAGACTTCTAGTCATTGCCTTAATTTAAGTAATTATGCATGCACACCTATGATACATAGAATCAGTACCTCATTATCTGAATGGGGTGGCCAAAAACTTTCAGTATGAAGTCCTACAGAACACTAAAAATAGTTCTTATTCAAAATTTTAATCCAATTTCCATCTCGTAATGTAAAAGTACTAGAACATTCAGTTTGTTAACATTACACTGTCTTTGAAAGTAGTTCTCACTTAGCTAACACCATCTGTTTATACCCAAATATTTTCCTTCCATTCAGCCAAGTTGAAAGTATCAGTAAAAACAGTCTGTGTACAGCAAAGAAATGTGCTGGTACACATATATAGTAACATAAGAGCCATTTTTAACACTGCTTTGCTTTGTAGCCAAAAATTGAGCTGTTGCTTTTGAAATTAAGTAGAGGGAAAAACTGAAAAAGTCTTGTGAACATCTGGAAATAGGACAAAAGCCAAAGGCATAACTTCCATTTATTTCCACATATAAGCATCAATACCCTGGTTCAATTCACTTTAGAGGAAATGTTTGAGGAAGTAAAAATTAATTACTACATTATATACATAACATTCATCTCCTCTGTTACAGCAACACATGCTTCTGAGCTCACCTTCCACAAACTGAAAAGGAAGAGTCATTTGGTTGGGTCCTTTCTTCTCCTATTTATCCCAATGCACTTTTTTATCCTCTGCAATCCTATCTTACCGAAAAAAAAACAAACCAACCTTTATTCTTTGTAGAACTTTGTATTCTTCTCTTATATTTAAAAAATACTATTCCAAGTGATTCCCATTCACTGTTCAGCTTCTGCCACTGACCCCAGCTTTTTGGCTAGTCATGATTCTCACAAAGTAATAGACAAAAAACAACAACCAGAAGAATGCATTCAGAAAAAGACAAACTAAATATACTGACATTTAAATCTTCCATTTTCCTTTGGCAGGGGAAGCATTTATAAATGCTTCTTTTCAACTATTTACATCAAGAGTCTTAATATACCACTGAGGGAAGGATCAGAACCTCCCTCTGGAACTATATAGACTCCACTAAAGTCTTTTCACATGGCTTTGTTGTCTGTATTGATTTCTGATCTCAGGTGTGTTCAGCCTAGAAGACAAATAGCCTCAGTAATCAGCAGCTCTTTACATCAGTTGCTTTTCTACAAAGTCTCTTTCCCAGCTGGAACCAGAAAAATTATTTCACCTGCAGATCATACAGAGGAAGTTATGCAGAGGTGGTTAATAGGAACAAACATAAAAAATTATAGCCTGCCTTGTCAAAAAAGTGTGTTGCAACTAGGCAATTTTCAGAGCAATTTTTCATGATTTATAGACTAGTTGGTGTTGGAGTGTTCCTCTTAAATATCTTTCTTTTACTCATGTACTGTTGAGTTGGTGACAATAAGAGAAACTGAAGTGAAATAATTTGTCCCCTGTTGTAGCACTGATTGTTAGCTCACCAGTTGCATTCCATGAAACTAGGATTCTTATACTTTTACTCCCATAAATTGACTTTTCTCTCAGCTTTAGGCTCAGTGCAATGCTTTCTACTAAGTTTAGTGAGAATACATCCATTCGATTTAATGAGCATTGGACTGTCTTGCTCTTCTATGTACTAAATTTGTATTTCAGCGTTGAAAATTCTGACACTGAAGGAACTTTCATTTTAAAATTAAGAGAACATCATTCAAATATGCCATCACTACTCAGGAAAGGGATACTTTTGCTCCAGTGTTACACATGGCTTTTAGCATCTGAAAGTCAGAAAAATGTTTTCAGCGATACGGTTTTCTCATAAAACAATACAATATGAGTGAGTCAGATTAACTAAATACTCAGGTTAATATATAGTAATTCAGGTATATATTAACATGATATTTGCATATGGCAAGATAAATGTTGTAATAATTTTTATTTTCAGATAAAAATACCCTGCACTCTGACTAATTATGATTTTACAAATAGAAAGAAATAGTAGTTCTGTGTGTCTAAAGATGGCGTTAGTCAATGCTGTAACTTTTTGAGGAAAGCAAACCAGACCTACCAAGTGCTTTCTCTCCTAAGGGGAAAAAAACCC
This sequence comes from Arenaria interpres, assembly GCA_013399435.1. Classification (NCBI taxonomy): domain Eukaryota; kingdom Metazoa; phylum Chordata; class Aves; order Charadriiformes; family Scolopacidae; genus Arenaria; species Arenaria interpres. The sequence goes on from VXAK01019989.1 coordinate 54,655, forward strand.
AAACACACGTATAAACACACATTTACATATTTGTAAAGCCAATATAATCCTGGCTTATATCAGAAATAGGGTAGCCAGCAGGACCAGGGAAGTGATTGTCCCCCTGTACTTTGCACTGATGAGGTCACACCTCGAATACTGTGTTCAGTTTTGGGCCCTTCACTGCAAGAAAGACATTGAGGTGCTGGATCGTGTCCAGAGAAGAGCAACAAAGCTGGTGAAAGGTCTAGAGAACAAGTTTTATGAAGAGTGCCTGAAGGAACTAGGGTTGTTTAGTCTGGAGAAAAGGAGGCTGAGGGGAAACCTTATCACTCTCAACAACTACCTGAAAAGAGGTTGGAGCAAGGTGGGTGTTGGTGTCTCCTGCCAAGTAACAAGTGACAAGACAAGAGGCAACAGCCTCAAGTTGCTCCAAGGGAGGTTTAGATTGGTTATGAGGAATTTTTTTTCACTGCAAAGGTTATCAAGCATTGAAGAGGCTACTCAGGGAAGTGGTTGAGTCACCACCCCTGGAGGTATTTAAAAGACGTGTACATATGTGGTTTAGGGACATGGTTTAGTGGTGGACTTAGCAGTGCTAGATTAATGGTTGGACTTGATGATCTTAAACGTCTTTTCCAACTTAAACAATTCTATGATTTTATATTTTTATTAAGCAGTGCTTCATCACAAATGTGAGATCACATTTTGTGTGAAGCCTGCTATTAAGAAAGATCTATTTCTGGTTGCAAATCCCTTCAGTCAGCTTATGTTTACGAATGAATTAAAATACATTAAGAGAAAAACTATGCAATTAGAATTTGTGGAAATAGCTTTGTAGAGAAAAGCACAGTTACTTTAGATGTTACTAGAAAAAAAAGATGTGCATTTTGTAAAACCTCTGTTCCCAGGGATGTACAGATGACACAGATCTTTCACTGAATAACTTATACATTTATTTACATAAATTACATTTTTTTATTTACAAAAAATTACATTTATTTACAAAAATTTTCAATGGCCTAGACATCTAGTTTTCAAAGAAAATACAATTGTTTTAAAGCAGCCTATAGTGAAATACATCATTGTCTCAAGGATTCATTCTTTGTAAAAAGTAAGATTTCTGATAAAGGTTTGCATTTTAGCTTTCAGCACTGATACTCTAAAGTGCTATCAATTGTACCTAATCACTAGTAGAGTCAATTTTGCCAGCTGTTACATAAATCTTTGAAATGATTGGAGGACTTTATTTGGGATGACAAGGTCAAGACTGTTCTCAGAAATGGGGGGTCATCTCTATTTTCATTGCATTTTAAATGAATTATTGCATTTCATATTCATTATTTCATCTTATTATCTTTATTTTATTTTATTTCTCAGCAAATATTACCATTTCTGAACAAGAAAAAAAAAAAAAAAAGTAGCCATCTGGTATATTTACAAAAAATCCTTTTAATAGAATAACTATCCCCTCCAAAATGTCAAAACTGGGGAGGATAAAGTAATCTTCCTATATTAAAAAAAAAATAAAAAATTGTCTAAGGAACATATGAAATTTCCATACTATATCCAATTGGGGAATGAGAATTTTTGCAAACTGTTAATTCTACTGAACAGAAAAAAAGATACACTTGAGTAGTGTAATTCTATTGCCAGATAAATGCAACAGAGTTATTTTGCATCTGTTAGTTAAAATTTCAGTAGTAATTCAGAATGATATGAAGCTACAAAGTAATTGGTATCATTTGATGGCAAAACAAGCTATTCACAATTTATATTTTTAGACAAAGGCAAAGAATATCACCTACAGCATTAAAGCTTTTCAAAAAGCTTAAGTTACTAAATTTCTAATGAGGTCATAAATCACATGTATTGGGTATTGTCTTTAGTAGCTCAGAGAAAGCCACTATAACAAGAGAACTCCTGTACTAGTTAGTACCTTTTAGATTGGTCCATTATGATGATGACTCAGAAGCTCACATGCAGCTACTAATATGACGTATTAATCTCTCTCTGTATTGGTAACAAAGAAGACTAGAATTTAAAATACATATTTATAGGAATGCACATAAGGACTCCTGAGTCTTGTAGAGAATTCATACATTTCAGAGACAGGATCCCTACCATTGTAAAACAAAAGGACAAATTGAGCTGTCCCATGAGATTCTTCTAAGAGTTTGTTGAGAAAGCCATTTTTAGACTGGAGATAGAGCTGCGGGAGTGTATCCCCCACATATGTCCTTGTTCTCTTAGACCCACAAAGATAATGCATTGTATATGTCCTTAGGCTGTTAAACAATTCAGGGTATTCAGTCTTTTTGGACAACACAATGAGGAGAAAATTCATGTTTTTCTACTTGAAGAATAATTGGTGATTAAAATCCTTCCAGTAATCCAGTTAGCCAATATGTACAAGGCTGCACAAGGGAAAATACTTTCTTACTCTAGGAAGTGATCATCTTGTGATATGAGGCATGAACTTTCATTAGGCTTTATTTAATTTGCGTAACTTTGATATTAGACATACTAGTCAAATAGTCTATCCATCCTACTGGACTCAGTGATCTCTTGAAGAAAGAATTAATCATTCACAGGCTGATTTATATACTACAGGAGGTAAATTTCCATATCCCCCACTCCCCAAGATTACGTACATTTTTTTAAACATCCCTTATTAAAAAAAAAAAAGATGATTTGCTGCATCAGAATATAAAGGATATTCTGAAGCCAGTCACTATAAACTTAGTAATTCTGCACATCTAAGTCAGGTCATCTTGATTTTTTATTTTTGTGCTATCGAGTGACTCTAAATTTTATCTAACTTCAGACACAAAATTCCTTCTCTTTGCATGGTCTCAGCCATGTCACATTCACAAGCTGATCCTTTTTGAAAGTAAGAGACTCATTAGGTACATTACTGAACGGCTAAGTGTCTTCTGGAAGAAAATAAAAAGTAATTATAGTTGTGTATATGTTGCTTTCTAAATGTATGCAAGCATCTAAAATTTTGACAAGTATTGTACACTGTATATTTTTATTGAATTATTCACAGTTATTCTTTTGTCTTGTTTTTTTTTTTTTTTTTCTTCGAAGTGCCCTATGCATTCAAAACTCAGGATATCTGAAAAGATTAGAACACTATTGTAGAACTACCTGGCTTTATACTGACCCAACTGGAGGTTCATCTGCTGCTACAGAATATATATTCCTGTCTTGACATTCATCTAAATGTTTTAATAATACAATGAAGTTTTGAAACTAGAGATAGTATAATTGTAGACATCTCTTCCACTTTTTAATCTTATGATCACTTCAGTAATAGCATGATGTCAGCCACAGTTCCTAAGACCAAGTAAAGGCAGTTTGTACACAGACATCTCCTATGGTTGCTTACACATTCTGCAGTTCTTCATCATGACAGTATTAAAATCTGTGTGTCTATTGTACTATTTTCTTTATGTAACTAATCTATTAGGAAACAAGACCTCCTAAAACTACTCTGAATAGAGGTGTGCCTGTGAATCATGCTTCCAAGGAGATCACTCCCTTATCATCCTCAAGATGAGGGAATCATTGTCCCTTATCTTCTGCTGAGTTTTGACCACGCAGTAGTTTTCTGGAGGGTTGTTGTTTGGCTTTTTAAAATTTATTTTGGTTTTTATTCCTTATCACCTCCTAGCAGTTATTTTTAGGGTTGGTGGTTGATCAGGTAATTTATTCCTTGGGCTAGCTTTTGTTTATCAATAAAGGTATCTTAAGGTCTTTCTGGTACCTTCCAGGAGCTTCTGCAGGGCACCGCCTCTGTTAGCTTCTTCCTGATTGGTGGGTCCTTGATTTGTTAGCTGTTGTCTGATTGGTGGGCTGCTCTGTAAGAGGGGCCTACAGGGGGGTGAGGGTCTTGGTCTGGGTGAGATGGGCAGAGGCTTCAGCAGGGCCTTGGGTGCTGTGTCCAGTTTTGGGCCCTTCGCTACAAGAAAGACATTGAGGTGCTGGATCATGTCCAGAGAAGAGCAACAAAGCTGGCAAGGGGTGTTGAGAGCAAGTCTTATGAGAAGCAACTGAGGGAACTGGAGTTGTTTAGTCTGGAGAAAAGGAGGCTGAGGGGAGACCTTATCACTCTCTACAACTATCTGAAAGGAGGTTGTAGCAAGGTGGGTATCGGTCTCTTCTGTCAAGCAACAAGCGACAGGATGAGAGGCAACAGCCTTAACTTGCTCCAGGGGAGGCTTAGATTGGCTATTAGGAACAATTTCTTCTCTAAAAGGGCTATCAAGTATTGGAAGAGGCTGCCCAGGGAAGAAATTGAGTCACCATCTCTGGAGGTGTTTATAAGATGTATTAATGTGATTCTTAGGAACATGGTCTAGTGGTGTACTTGGCTAGGTTAATGGTCAGACTTGATGATCTTGAAAGTCTTTTCCAGCCTAAATGATTCTATGAAATGTTGCAGGAGAGAGGTAAGCTGTTTGTGTGCTATTAGGGAGGATAAATGGAGGACTGACACGGGCTTCAGAGAAACTTTACGGAGGGAAGAGCCTGAGTTCTGTGATGTAGGGAAGGCAAGGTGGACTTACAGAGCCTCTGGTTAGATTCATGAATGGAGACCTGCAAGATGGGAGAGGCTTGAAACTTTTGACTTTCAGGAGTAGAAGAAAGGGTGCTTCTCTGATGCCATATCTGAACTTACATAAATGCGTACTGTGCTGTAACAGCCAATAGAGAGAGCAAGCTCTCTAAAGGAAAGTGTTCTAAATGGCTTCTCTGTGTGGATGAATGGTGTTAATAGTTAAGGTGTGAGCAGATAAACTTGGCTTGGGGACCAGTGCTATTTGTTATACTCTGAAACTTGTTACTTCCATGACAATCAATTACAAAAATTTTGTAGAAATTCTGAAATAAGCTTATGGTGATTTCCAATCACAAGCTTTTATGATCATGACTCTAAATGTTCACGGAACATTTGTGCTTTGATCTGTATTTTTTCTATGTGTACATATATACACACAGATATGCATGCATATATAAAATGATATATCACTATAAGTGATAATGATTTAGTGACATCTGTTATAGTCGGATTTTTTGAACTGACAAAGCAACTAAGTTCTATTCATCATAGTAGTTAATTTCTTTGAAAATAAGGTATAGGGAAGAACGTATTTTTAAAACTGGTTTACTGCCTTCTTTAACTTTGAAGGAATATTTCCTGTGTGTCAGTTCACTATATCAGTCAGTATTTCCAGTTACCCAAGCTGTGTTGATCAATGTTGTTTGGATAACCTGGGCTTGTAGCTGAAGAATTGAATATGATGTAAAGCTGTCTGAACTAGTGTCCTGTGTGTTTGTACATTCACATAGTGCAGGGCAACAAAGTGGATGTTAGATTAAATTCCAGGAACAGTACATCATGCTGGCATGGCTAAGGAGTCCTGCTCATTAGTCTGGACTTTCAGTGCTTTCCTGAAGCAGCTACATTGCTTTCAGTTCTAAAGTGAATATAGTCATTTAATTGCCACTGTGTTTATGCAATCAGTTTCCCATCATATAGATGTAATGAGCTAAACATAACAAAGTAAAGCTGCTTTCTGTACAGGGTTCTACAGTGAAGTGACTTGCATCAGAACAAAGCAAAAATCTGGTTGCAGATCTGAGAGTTTTCTTTCAATCATATTAGTACTTGTCAAAATAACTGTATAACTATCTCTGCAGAAAAGAAGCTTTCTTCTCAATTAAAAATCTAAGTTAATGGCTATTATGTGGGATTTTTAAAATTGCTTTGCATCAAGCTGAGTGAATTTTGCATTACGTTTTTATTGTCACTGTTTACACAAATGCTTTCATAACTAAAACCACTTGAAAGTTAACAGTCATTGAACCAAGCAGTAAAATACATGCAATTGTTTTGAATAAACTGTTCCAGTTATACTTCCAGTCTGGCAAAGGGCTGCTCCAGTTTTAGGGTGGGACTTACCTTGGTTTTCCTGAGCACTTATCTCAGGAGTGTATTCTGTGGCTTTTAAGAATCAACTCCTGAACACATAGAGTGCTGTTGCTGTAAACTGCAATGATTAAGGGCCTGCAACAAATTTGTTTCCTTGTTATACATACTTAGAATCATGTGAGATGCCAAGGGCAGGCTGTTCAAGAAGATCCTAGGTCTCCTGCAGGTCCTGTAAAATACCAGGTAGCCTATGACAATAAAATTTCATTAGATGCTTTACTGGTTTTGGCTGGGATAGAGTTAATTTTCTTCATAGCAGCTTGTAGGGTGCTATTTTTTGGATTTGTGACCAAACCAACATTGATAACGCAGGGATGTTCTAGCCATCGCTGAACAGTGCTTTTTTGCTTCTCACATTGCCCCAGCAACAAGTAGGCTACAGGGGAAAAGAAGCTAGGAGGGGACACAGCTGGGACAGTTGACCCCAACTGACCAGAGGGATATCCCACACCATATGATGTGCTCAGCAATAAAAACTGTGGGGGATGTTTGGAGTTAGGGCATTTGTCTTCCCAAGCAACTGTTACACATGATGAAGCCCTGATTTCCTGGGGATGGCTGAACACCTGCCTGCTGATGGGAAGCAGTGAGTGAATGCCTCATTTAGTTTTGCTTGTGCATACAGCTTTTGCTTTCCCTATTAAACTGTCTTTATCTCACTCCATGAGTTTTCTTACTGTTACCCGTATCCTCCTCTCCCATTCTATTGTGGAGGGAGTGAACGAGTGGCTGTGTGGGGCTGAGCTGCCTACTGGGCTTAATCCACAACAAACTATTATAGTTTGACACCCAAATTAAGCATGCATACCCATGCACCATGAAGCAGGTGGATGGGAGGGGTTATCTGATACACAATCCCAACCAAAAAGTTCTTATCTCTATGAAGACCCTGGAGAATATTCAAAGTTCACAGGCCAGATTATATCCTCCTTGATGGATGGTTCTTAAAATTAACAAGAGTACAAATTTAAAATCCAAAACACTTACCTTTAATTACAGATATGAGGCATCTAATCAAATTTGATAAATTACTATTTTTCTTGTTGACTGCATACAAATTGTAAATTATAAGGAATAATTTATATCAGTTTATTAGGATTTATTTGCTTCATTATACCATTCTTTAGTCAGGTTCCAGTTCAGTTGAGAATTATGAGGATTACTTACATACAGTAACTCCATGAAAATCATTGTGTATAGAAACAGAACTGTTATGAACATCAGTACATTTTAAGGAAATAAAAGCATGTGTTTCAAGTACTCTTGTTCTGAAAAAACTCATTTGTACTTCATTCTTTAGTACTTCTCCAATCCCAAAATACTAATAGCATTATTTCTTCCTACTGTATGGTGAGTTTTGAGTTGAGAAGACAGTGATAAATTTCAAAAATCTTTATCTATAAATGTATAAAACCAAATTCAACAGTGCCTTAGGGTGCAAATAAATGAATGGACTGGAAAAAAAATGATCCCTGTACTTCAGGAAAGATATATCAGAGGCCAGTAAATCTGCACAAGCCAGAAGGGTAACAGTTTAAGGTGCCTCTCACATTGCTGGTGGCCAGAGGGACTGCACCACACTGAGGAACATTGGTGGGAGGGAAAGCTAGCTAGCAGCCAGGACAAAGGAGGGAGAAAACTTCAACATTCTTCCCTTCCCAGTAAGGAGAAGAAAGAAGAAATACTCTTTCATGAGTATCATACTCCTCTTGTGAAGGGCTCAAGATGCCAATAGTTTGCTTACCTCTATGTGCTTGCCTGCACATGTGCCAGTCCTCTGAATGAAGGATCCCTGGAAGGCTGGGCAGAACCCAGTAAAGGGGTAGAGACTAAGAGGAGGTGGGTGAATGGGAGGGTATAGGATGGATTTCATTACTGTATTGAACCGTGTGGTTACTGAGACTTCTCTCTATGCTTTTAATAATCCTGGCAGTATCTTGTCAAGCATGCGTTTTTTTGTTTGTTTTTTTTTTTTTGGTGGTGGGGTGGTGTGGTTTACTGAAAACATAAGAAAGGGAAGAGACAGCTTTTACTGTAGTCTTGCTGTCAGGCTGCAAGTCCAACTTGGCAAACATTGGTATGGAGAGGAGGCAACAGATGGACTGACAATGTTGCCCCAAAAGTAAGTTGAGGGAGAGAGAAAAGATGCAGCCCCTGAAGCAGTCTGAGAAGAGGTAGGAAGCATGTAAAAGACCTATGGCTTCAGCAATGTGGTTTCACCCTCTGGTCATACTATGAGGAGATCAGAGGTCTTTGTTTCCAGTTCTCTTTTGTGATCTGATTGAACCCAGGTGCTTGGTCTCTTGGGTAGGTTTTGGCACAAGGCCAAGCACACCTGTAGAGGAGCCAAGGAAAGAGAAGAGCAAATTCCTCTGCTCTACTGCTCTACATGAGCTCTCAGGGATGAACTGAGTAAAGAGGTTACACTGGGAACCAAAACCCTGGGGCTGGGCTTCTGGCACAGGGTTTCCAGCAATTTAACTCTGCAGATCTTCCTCTGGGGGGAAAAAAAGATTGAAAAGGTATGACATGGTAACAAGGCTACCTTGTTACAAGCAAGGTTGGCGGGAGTGGGGGGTGGGAAGGAAATCTTGAAACAAAGGACCACTAAGTGCTCTTGATACATAAGCACTGCCGATTTCAGTGGTACAGAGTGAACTTTGCAAGTCAGGAGATACGACAAGTCAATGGTAAGTGATACTTAAAGACTGTGGACTATTATGCTGTGAATACGTCAAACTTGCAGTAGGTTATTAGCACCAGACGTGTAGTGAGGTACACTTTACCAGTGTGAGGACTCTGTACTTTTGGAAGTTAAGGAATTAAAAAGGATATCTTTAACAATGTATTCTGTACAGGCAATCACAATTTTGGTCTATTGGAGTTCTTTACCAGCAATACAGAGAAACTGTGGTGTTGGTATCCTGTCTTCCCAATCAATCTTACTTCCAATATTAAATTTCTTGTGGCCATGAGTTTTATTAGATGGTCAGTCTTGCCATGTTTTCCTTCCAAGTAAGATGCGTGAACTTTAGATAGGTATAATGTAGACTTTCACCTCTGAAGTGTCTGGACTGTATTTATAGAATCTACCCATACAAACAATTTTAGAGAAATTTATCTGTTGGGGTGCAGGGAAGTTTACTTGGTTATGTAACTTGTTCACTGAACATACTTAATTCTCTCTGTTGCCAGCAAAGTAGTCTGGGCAGCTGCCTGCAGTGCAGATACTGACACCAGAATCAGCCCCATTCCTGTTGTCTTTCCATTTTACCTGGGGTTATTAGTATGTCGAATAGCAACATGATCGCTTGGGCTGTGTAACTACTTTGGAATGTTTAGTTGGTTTTTTTTTTTTTTCAGTATTGGAAGTTTGAACTCTATATCCTTAAAACTTGGAGGAAAATCTTTTCTCTGTGGATGGAATAGACCCCAGGATTTTACTGGGTTTTCCCTGTGAATTTTTAAAAGCCTTACAGCAAGCATGCAAGACTTTCTGCATGCTCTGTTGTTGCTAAGTCATAAATTCTTTTGTATTTCATTTATGATGTCTTGTGTAAATTACAGGAACTCAGTTTAAATCATGTTCCTATGCCCGTTCTTACTGACACGTCACCATTCATTTGAAAAAAAAAAAAAATTGGGATGAAAACAGCATGGTTGTTTTACAACTTCTAGAAGAGGGTATGGTTGAAAATTTTGCAGTCATACCTCAGCTGTCCTTGAACTTATGAGCTTCTTAAGGTTTATTGGACACCTGAAAGAAATAGTCAAGATCAGCTTTCACAGACATCCCAGTCTAAGTCTAGAACTGTAGTCTCATTCAATAATGTGCAGGTTCTTGAAATGACAGTGAATGAAATATCGTATGGATTTCTAGATACGCTTCATTCCTAATTTACCATGAGCCAGAGAAAGATCTCATTTTCCTGGTGGAATACTGTTTGGAGTTCCTTAGTGTTGCAAGTCACTGAATATAGGAAATTGAATGTGTATGAAAGGGAAGACTGAAGTACCTTGTTGGGTGGACAGCTGTGTGATAAAGGTGTAAGCTTGCAAATGATGAGAGCTCTCATGTGCAATGGGGCAAGGGGATAGTTTCTACCCATGGTTCTGGAATAGTAGTTTTAAATGTATATTGGCACTTCCAGACAGCTAATACAGTCATTACTTAATGACATAAAAATATTACCTCAGATTAATTTGATAGCATCAGGTATCAATTTTAGCTTTGAAAATTTAAATATTATCTTTAATACTAATTTCTATCTACATGTGTGCAAGATGGTGGATGTTTAAGTTACATTTTAATTCTTAAGCTCCATATAGGGAGCTTTCAGCACTGAAATCAGAAGCTATGATTTTCAGAAGGTACAATTTTTGTTCTTACCTGATACAGTACAAAAACATCAAAAATCAAATTAGAAAACTTATGAACCATTATTCAATAAAATTCAGTTAAATCTCTTTATAATTCATACGTGCATGATTGTACATGCACAGAAGTAAGCAACATTTCAAAGTGTGTGTGGTTAAACATGTGAAAAACCCTAATGAAAAATAGATTTAAAATGCAGCTTTTATAGATTGAGTGGAAGTTTAAAACAGGGCTTTTTTAAGTTATTCCAATAAGTTTTAGTATATTTTCTAGTTGTAATGGCTTTTTTCTTTCTATTAATGATTTTATTTTCTTTTTTTTCTGTAGTGAGGTTTAAAGGTTAAGCTGTAATATTTGGATTTTGTTAATGGAAAATGTTAGTATAGGTCCTCCTGAGTTCTTAGCACCACCAGCTTTCACTGAAGCTAGTGAAATCTTATGAAGAACCCAACTTACCTCATGAATTAGCATCTCATAGTAAGTACTTTGATGTTAAAAATGTGCTTGCAAGAAGTGTTATTTCTTACTACGACAGTTTCAGTAGATCTCGGATCTACCTACGCTATTCTATTTCATTGTTATATCTACCAATAATGATAATTTATCTTATTAAAGTTGAAGTCAGAATCTCAAGCTTTAACAAACTGAGAAATTGATTTTAACTTCTCAAGTTGCTATGACTTTACACAGTGGTTGTCAGTGTTCACAGCCTTTTCCATAGATAGAAAGTAAACTAATGTAAAACCTTCCCAGTACCTGAGGAGATACAATTAATAACATAATAGCTCTTTAACTGTAGTACTTAATTTGTTTTGGTAGCTGTAGGTGGATGTAACCACCTAGTGCAGTCCCCACTAATACAGCACAAGTGTTTGCAAGTGTTGTCAGGTTACTGAGCTCAGCAGAATCTGTGCAGCACCTTGAACCTTGGCTCTGCTTAGGGAGGAATGCCAGATGTGTTTTTTTTGCTTGACTATTTCTGTTTTCTCACTGGATATGGCTCAGTTAGCAAGCTTTTCATGCATCAAGGGGACTTCCCTTACCTGTTAAACTGTTGCCTTCAGAAGGTCTTTTTGTATCAAAGTACACATGGTTTAAATCTATGGTTAGGTACAAACCCAGTCATTCCATGTACGAAATGTCATATTTAATATAAGCTTCTTTAACTTATCTGCATCATACGGTGTCTTCCACTGTCTTTTGGGTTGCTTCGCATATTCAGAGTCTCCCCTCCCTGCCTCCAGCTCCTCTGCATTACTTTTCCCGTGCTATATAACTGACTGTATTTGTATTTGTATTTGCTTCTGTCCAACTGACAACCTTCTTGCTAGGGCTCTTTCTGAGAGGATTTTTGTATACGTAGGACACGTCTCTTTTCTAGGCTTGTATAACCTTGAGTATCTGGAACCAACCATGCTATCTAAGATGGAAGTCCAGATGCTAAATCTGCATTTGGCTATACATCTTAGAGGTTGCAGCTGGCAGCAGGGACCTGTGCATCCATCTCTCTATTTTTAAAGGCTTCAACTTAACTTCAATATAAAATTTGGAGTTTTGGCACACATGACCTTTCAAGGCTGGCTGTTGTGAAAGCAGCCACTCCTGTAAGAAACATTGTTTTCCAATAGAGTCTTCATTCTGCTGGTTCTGGTGTGGGCAGTACTAGAGGGCAAGTACCCATTTCATAATCTTGGGGTTTGTGTCCTTTGTATTTAGCAGCTTCTGTGGGGTTATTTGTATAACTTTGCTGCCAGTGATGTGATGGCATCATTGTTTCTGGATCTGGGATAACCAGAAGATACAGGGAAAAGTTGGAACAGAAGGACTGTCAGAGTAGATCTCATGGTACACGAAGGTCTAAATCCATTCTGTCAGCGTGTTATAGGATCTGGCAAAATTAGTTTTTCCAGGGTGAAGTCTGGTTTCTGGGCTAGTATTTGTAGACTTAGAGATTTACACCTTTCCTGTCCAAAACCTACCGTTACTAAAATACAGGACTCACTGTGGAGTCTAATACATTAATAATGTTCTTTTCTATTATTACAGTAGGAGTTCTGTTCCCTCATGCACAAAAAAAGTCCAGCTGAGACCCATGAGGCAGGCTTCAATGGTAGCAAATTTCTTACACGTTTACTGAAATAATCTGCTTTCATCCTGAATCAGAAGAGTAGATTTTTCCCATTGAACATCTGGTCAACATTTGGTGACAATGTGTCTCCACATGTATGCCCTGTTAACAAAATCAATCCCATTGTCTCTTTGAATATGAGAATTAGGGAACATGAGCTAAATCAGGAGAAACTTACATACCGAACAAAAAAAAAAGTGTTACTTTTCAATATGCTTAATGAAACTGTTCAGTTCCTTCCTGCAGAATATTGTGGTCTGCTAAAACTGAGGTCAGAAAACTGGCCAAAATCATAGAGCCAAAAAGCATCTAAAACTTTTGAAGGTGGAGGTTTTCCACATCTGACTAATTTCAAAGTTCTTCATGCAGGGAATCAGTATAATGAACCCTATTTCACAGGATACCCTGAATCATGAAGAGATTATGTGACTTACTGAAATCCATGAGCACTTGGTGCTGAGAAAAGAATCTAGTCCCAGTGGTCTTTTCTAGTGAATCTCTGTATCATCTAACATATTTTATGCCATCTAAACAATACATCATAGAATCATAGAGTTGTCTAGGTTGGAAGGGACCTTAAAGATAATCTAGTCCAACCATCAACCTAACTCTGACAAAAAAAAAAGTAAAAAAAATCACTAAA
>VXAK01019989.1:68216-81648 GCA_013399435.1 Arenaria interpres
TCCAGCCATTCTTCCCTAAGCCTGTAGCGCTGCCTGGGGTTGTTGTGACCCAACTGCAGGACCCGGCACTTGGCCTTATTGAAACTCATCCTGTTGGTCTCAGTCCATCGATCCAGCCTGTCCAGATCCCTCTGCAGAGCCTCTCTACCCTCCAGCAGGTCGACACTGCCACCCAGCTTGGTGTCGTCTGTGAAGTTACTGAGGGTACACTCGATCCCCTTGTCCAGATCATTGACATCTAAGATTGATGTCATTGATCATCTAAGATACGTTGTCATCTGGATTCTCCTTATATATATATATTGTTCATATGGCACCTAATAATTATTCCCCTTCCCAGTAACATAACTGGTAGCAGTACTGCTTTCAACATATAGTTAAATTATCCATTCTCTATGCATCTAACTCTTAAGCAAGTGCTCAGTTTATACTTTTAAGAATTTAAAGCCATATTCAATAAAGGGAATTTGGCCTGGCAACACTCAGTTTATCACAGCTGAATTTCAGGACCATAGCTCCCTGTGTGGAATCCGGATTTCTCAGTCAGATGACTCTGGTTAAGTCTGATAGGTGGAGGGACCCAGCCATGGGCTTCTGCATCCAAGTCCTAAAGTGGTTGGAAGCTGGTTTGTGATGTTAACTTGGGTCCTTCTCCTTGCTAATAACTCATGTCTTTGTTACTAGGTCTCTTAGCAATGAGACATCAAACTCTCTCCCTAATGCACTGAAGCTTCCATCTGATGAACTGCAACTTTTGTGGTGCAACTGTAAACTATAGCACTACAAACACCACACCAAGTCCTCAGCAAATGAAAGAAGATAAATATTCTTTAATTCAACAGTGCAATGCGTAATAAGAGATTCTGTCCTCTGCTGTATTCATTTAGACATATTAGACGTATAAAGGTGAAATTTAAATAGGTAGTCATCTAAAGTTAAATGAAACCAGTAAGATTTCTTGATTTAAATTTCTGTCTCGCTTAGGGAAGAAATTGAGGTCTCTACAGCACCATTGTATGTCCATATTAGTAGTCAAAAAAAATCAGTTATATTCCCCTACCGAGTCAACAATACTTTTTTAAATGTCAACTCTTTTTGTTATTTAATAATTTAAATTAATCCCAATCTCCTAATTAGAGAAGTGATCTAATATTCAAATGCTTATATGGTGTCAAGACTTATTCGCAGGTAGCCTAGTATCTCTGTAACAGTGGCCTAGCAGTTGCCAAGAGAAGAGGAAAAAGGTATAAAGATTATTCTCAATCTCTCTTGAATCAGGAAATGCAAAAGCATGGTAGCCTTTACCATTGTGAAAACAGTAATATTTTCAGTGAGATGTTAATTCACAGATTTATCATCCAGGGAGAAGAGGCTGAAAGGGAAAGTGTTTGAAACCTGCTTTTACCTACTGAAAGTGAGGTTTTGAAAGTGCTCACAAAAATGGGAATTGGGAAATAAGAATGTTGAGTTGCTCTGGAAAACTTTGTTTTCACATACAGTTTTACTATTTTTCTTTTTTAGTTTAAATTATTGGTTTTGTTTCAGGTGGGGAATTGCTTGCATGAATAACTATTAATAGTGTGTAGAAACCTGATGCTATTGCTTTTATCACATTTGTACTTAAAGGAACCAACTGAGAATCCTTTTGTACTGCTGCATGATATCAGCAAAGATGGTTCCTGCTCCTCAAATATTTTCTAATCCAACTAGAAGTGATATAAACTGATGTTAAAATGACAACATAAAGTATGTGTACTATGAAGCTTGAAATGCTAGAAATATGATTTAAAATGTGCCAGCGTCTCAGCCTTCAAGTGACTCTTACAGCCTTTGTCAAGTAGATTGATTCATTTATGTCTGAAGGGAGATGTTTGTTACACATAAGACTCGGACCACTGTTTTAGTGAACAGATCAATAGGTTTTGACTTTTTCAAAACTAGTTGAGAGCTGCCTTCTTAGAAAGTTTCATAAAACCCCTGAATCAAATATACCAGACACAATAGTTTATTTCACTGCCCCTCCATCCTACCGCTTCGCCCTGGTAAGACTCATGGAAAGCCTGAGTATGGCAGAATTTTAATGTGAACTTCTCTCATAGTTGCACTCCCCTGTTGCTATGACTTGTATAAAGTGATACATCAGCCTGGGATAACTGCCACACTTTGTCATCTGCTATTTATTGTTCTTCTGATGAGTTACATTATGGCAATCTTTGGATCTCCACTTACTGTAGGAGATCCCTGATTTTAACTTGGTTTTGAAATGCAGTCCCATGTTGGCTATGATAACATGAAAATTAGAAATAGTAATTGTTTTTATTGAACCAGATCCTTAAAAGAACCAAAGTTAGTCTGTGTGTGTACCTTAAGCTTTAGTTTGGATTTGTTGCAGACAGTCAGGGGTTTTGCCCAAAAGGCTGTGTTTCTACCAGATAACCTTAGTAATAAACCTTGCAACTTGCCTTCAGTTAACTTCCCTGATTTCTAGGATTGGTTTAGTTTGCTCCTTTTTAATGAAACATGTTCATACTCCCAGTTTCATTCTGGGAGTATGAAACATTCATACTCCCAGTCTCTTTGTGAAGTCTTTCCGAAGTTCAAGAGAACATTTCCTTTTGAAGCTTGATCTCTTCTGTCCTACTGTAAGAGATGGCCTGGTAATTCTTAAATTGTCTCTCTAAAGTATGCGGATGCATCTGTGTTAAATCAGGAGCCAGCTGCTCAATTTACTTGGCTAACAGTGAGCTTCTGTCCTGAAAAGCCTTTCTTCTTTGCCAACGGGATATTATCCCTCAGTGGGAAATGTGTCTTAAACTTGTGTGAGGCCTTTCACTCTATATCAGTCTGTTAAGTTTACTTAGTTTATAAATGGGATAAATATGTGTAACTACACTAGCTCTTGACAGAACACAGACATGTTTATAATTAAGCACTCTAGGGTGGCAGTGGATTAAGGAATATTGATCCCTAATGTCCTTCTTAGAAGGATGTTATGCATTGAGTTGCCTTGTTGACTCTAAGTTTTATAATTAAAGGATTATAAAATAAGATTACACTTAGAGTTAATAAAGAAAAGTTTGAGTGACAATGAACTCATTTCCTAAGGAATAATACAGAATCCTTGTTGCTTGAGACATTTAAAAGGAAAAGGTCAGCTGCCCTGTCTACACCTCTGACTCCTATGTTTCAAGCTTTGATTTTAAACAGCCTTGTCAAGTATAAGTATTTCTCTTGGATATTTTTATTTTGAGCAATGAATTTTTGATGTTAAGTAGAACTTACTTTGCAGAGAATACACAAAGAGAAATTTTTAGATGTAACAGCCTAAATTTATTTTTAATCCCTTTTGAAGGCATAATACACCTAATGGTCATATCCTGATTCAGGAGAGGCAGTTAATTGAAAGGAGGGATAACTTTATTTCAAGTATTAGAAGAGTCTCTATGTATTATGTTGTTATTTCATTTTTTAATATTGCATTTATTTTTATTTATGGTACCTTTAAAACCCCAGTTTCTGATAAGAAGTGCCTCTATAGTGTTTAATTGCTTCCAGCTGGAAACTTTATCAGGGAAGAAATAGCTCATTGGAAAAGTGCAAGGCATGAAGAAAGTATATGCTCAAGAACGGATTCTAAAAAAGATGTGCTTCTGAGAAATTTCTTTCGCAGAATGTGTGGTTCTTTCTAATTCAGCTGGGTTCAAGTACAGGGGGAGGGCTATCAAAATCGCCACATTGGCAACATCATGTCCTATGGATGTTGTTCTTTTGCAAACTCATGATAGTGCTTTGAGATGGGTACTTCTGAGTACGTTAGTAACAGAGGTAAACATCATTGTGCAGAAGATAAAAAAATTATGTAAAATGCAGTGAATTACGCTATGTTTTTGGAGCTGTAGAAGCAATGCTAGAAAAGATACATGAAGGAGATTCATTAGTATCTGTGTGAAGAAGAAAAGTATCACCAAAAGTATATACTCAGATTTGCAATTGTAATCCCTCCTGTCACATGTGCTGGAGAAGACCCACTCAATTAACTCCACGTTTAAATAACAAATAACCCTAAGGATATAAAAAGTCTTGAAGTTCTTATTAAACATATGTGCAGATTAAGAGGGCTCATGAACGTGATCAGCAAGGAAGAGTGACTGTCAATAGGATCTGCAGAGAATAAAGTATGAATAGAGAGACATCTTAAACAGATTACAAGGTAGATCAGTAACTGCATAGTATAAGGACAGATTGTTTGGGTATTATTTTTTCCATGAAGAAATTAAGCAAAAAGCAGCAGTATTCCAGCTTGCCAGGTGCAGCCAAACTATAGAATTGGTTGTATCCACAAACTCTGCCATACTGCAGAATAAAATGCTGGAAAGTGTTGCTACTTCTTTTGTGAAACAGAAGATCCCTAGACCGACTGTGAGGCTCTAAGGCTCCAGATGTGTGAGTAATATGGCCCATCTATTCAGCTGAAACTGTGTCCAGCATGGGGCAGTCCCAGCTTCTCCTCACACAGGACACCTCTGCAGCCCCCCTGCTGCCAGCACTTCGCCATGTAAACATAGTGCAGATCATTTAAATCTACTAAAGCTTGAATGCTTTAGATTGTGGGCTGTGTATTCACTGGTGACATAACAACCACGTGGACATTCCAATTATTCTATTTCAAGATGGAAAGCCTAGTTTTGTCTGTCTTGCTTTTCTAGTCACTTCTGAGCGGAGTCCACCCATGAGAAGCTCTTTATTAAGGTAGACATCTTTCAGGCCCAACAACAGAACACATCTCAATCTGGCAACTCATAGACCTATTGGAGGAAAAGAGTACTGTTGTGTGCTCTTCAATACATCAAAAAGAGAAGCTAGAGTGCAGTATTGTTCTCTTATGGGAGTTACAACTACAGACAAGAAAAGAGAAAAGGAATTGGAACCTCTGAACAGCCTTAGTAGCAGTCTGCAGTCTAACGTAAGCTTGTACAGAGTCCAGTATCAAGAGGGGGATTAAGCTACTCGGACTAAAGATGTTGAGAGAAAATCAATTGTAATGTACTGAGAATAGGAAATGTAATTGATCCATGACCAGGGCTCTAGTCCTCGCAAGAAGGAAAGCTGAGAAGTGTGACACTTGGTGTATATTTAGAGTGCCTCTGTCACTTCTCCTGAGTTCCTCTGCATTATCCATATGTGTCAGAAGTGAGAAGTAAAACAAATGACAGCCACTCTAGGGTTGGATAACATGCGGTAAACTATGAGATTATTAAAAGACTGAGAGAGCAGAGGCTTCAAAAATAATTGAGCTTCAGTTTCAAGAGAGTGTATTGATAGTCTTAAATCAAACAAACCATGGTGTGGGATGGGTTTTTTAGTTTTGTTTCTTTCCTTTTTTTGATGAGGGTATATTTTGTTTTGTGTGTATTTTTTTTGTGTGTGTGCTGTTTGGAACACGAGCAGTAAAGAATGCAGCTGCATTTAGCTTCTTTTCAAATGGAGAGCTGATGTGTCCCAGTTACATGATTGGGAAAATGCATATGGGAGGATTGGCAAAAAGAGTCTCAGTAGAAGACACTGGATCTGGTTTTATACTTGTGATTATGTATTTTCACAACTACTGTTATGTTTAAAAACGTTGCACATCAAATCAGACTCATTCCTTGTGAATGAATTGCAGCTGAAGTTTCTTCTTATTCTGAAATTCATTACTGGAAAAAGAGTGCTTTTTTTATTTACTTTCAATTGAAGGTAGCAGAAAATATCTCCTCATAAAAATAAGAGGAGAAACAAGGAAGAGAGAGGTGAGGTCTCAGACTAACGTAAATCAGGAAAGTTTCTCTGAAGCTGGTAGAATAGTTGCTGAGGCTGGGAGCTGGGCCCTGGGAGGTGCAGTTAGACTTCTGTTATGTCTAAGCAAGCAGCCTGTGAAGTATCTTTACTGTGTTGTATTTTCTTCTCAACTATTTTTTTTTTTGCATTTTTAAAAAAGGGTCTGATTTACAGTTATGCTTTTCATGCAGGTTAAATACTAATTTATTATACATCTTGTATGCAACAAAACAGTCTGACTTATTTCCTACGTAAGAGAAGTCAAGGTGAATTGACATTAGTGATTGCCGAATTGATGGATAAATTTATCCTGCAGTACTGTGAAGCCAACAGAATCATGTAAGTGATTAACTTCCACAATTAACTACTGCAACGTCGGTACTTATTTTCAATTGCGTGCTGTGCTTTACCATGCATCTAAAGAACATATATCTTTTAATCTCTGTGTTTGGAAATTCTTATACCTTCTTTTTGGGTGGAAGTGCAACCTTCCCATTTACCCTTGAGGTTTTGCTGCTCTTAATCTGTACACCACCTTGTTCCCTTAAATAGGCAAGATAACTTGTTTACCTTAACTTACAAAAGAATAATAAAAAAAACCCCACTTCTCTTCAAACACACACAAAGAAAAAAGCCAATGGGAGTTAGCTTGAATTTGAGGGAAGGGAATAGAATGCCCGTGATATCCTATTTCCAATGACACATGGACATAAACAAAAAATAAACCTTTTAAGTGCAGCATCCTTACTGTAAGGATGAGGGGAAAAAAAAATGAAAAATGATAGTACAGCAATCACCACTGTTCCACAGGAGCCATAAAATCCTGAATGCCACTTTGGATTTGCTTCTCAAAAGAAGTGTGTCCCTGTGACAGTTCTGAAGCTTGAAAAGCTTTGTTCTCAGCTGGAGTGACAGACTTGGCTATATTATTGATGTTCAAATACTACTTTGGACTCCAAGAAAATGATTCTTTAAGAAGGCTCATGGGGTATACTCCTGCGAGATGGATCAAAAATGGCAGCCACACACAAGTCTTCTATCAAATTTCTATTGTAATTTAAAATTTGAGCACTGCATAATTAAAATCTATATAGAACACCCCCGAGAAACAATATATTTTGTCTTAAGTATGTCAAAGATTAAGTAAGATGCACATACTTTCCAGGAATGAAGATGAGTTATCCAAACTACTTTGAGTTCCTTTACTGCGGTATTTGCAGTGTATGTGTTTTATTTGAATCGGATGCTATATTGTTAAAATGTGAACAAAGCCTCTATCCTTTTAATTGTGCTTGAAAATTTTGAGATAAAATTGCAAAATTTCAGGCAGATGCAAGTTAAGGTATATTTTTTTTTCTCAGAGTATCTGAATACAGAAGAAAACAAAGCTTTTACTATTCCTTTATAGCAAGACAATGACTCCCTTTCTTGATCTTTCACTGTGATACATATTTATAAAGCCCCTAAAACTCATGCAGCATAAATAAATACCTGGACCACAAGAGAAGCATGTGAGGACAAAGTTGGGAGAATTGTATTCATGTCTAGGTCTATTAGAAAGCTCAAGAGATTGCTCCTAGCTCTTGGCGTTTAAAAAAAAAGACTCTTTGTGTTTCCTTAACAGTTGCAAAGTAGAAATAGTTAGTGTGATAAAGGATAATAATCCTCACACCAGTTGAAAGTTTAAGCCAAATACTCTTAACATTACTGTGTGTTTCATTTTCTACAGAGCTGTCTGAAAGTATACCCATTAATATGTTTTAAGGCAATAAAGCTTATCAGGACTTGAAATTTATTTTATGATTTCTGTTCCATGTCTTTAGTGGGAAGAGTGCATTTCTAAGAGATCTGACCACTATGTCTGAATTCCCTGTCTCAAACTATTAAAATAGACCATTGTACCAAAAGATCTGGGAGTGGACTTCATGAGATGAGCAGAAAATACTAGCATAAGAGATTACACTTTGTACATTTTGGCATGGTCTTGTTTCAGTAAAACATAGTTTAATCTGTATACTTGCTCTTCAGTCATAAATGGCATTTACTTAGACTAACAAAAATTTTGGTGATTTTTCTCAATGAACTGTCTGAAGGGAGGCTTCATGTTAAGCAATTACACAATTTATTGTGTGCTATCTTACGGAGTCTGTTTTCATACAAGTTTAATTTTTTCTCTCATATTGTAGTCTTCTATTACAGGCTCAAGAAGCACAGAGGAAAAAAAAAAAATTTCCTTAAGCTGTTGCCAGACCTGAATATACTTATTTTTTAATAATACGAATGCGAAATAATATAAAGTATCAAGCATGACCAATCCATGGTGCACACCATTTTAGGGAAAAAAAATTCAAATAGCATCCTTAATTGGTGTGTGTTCTACTGTGTAATTTAGCTTGTACATGCCCTTATGTATACATTTAAATTACACTTTCATTCAAGGTAATAATTATGTGTATGTAAGAAACAACAGTCTATTTCATTTGTGTCCAAAGCCGGAGTTTATTTTCAGCTTTGTCAGGAGGCAAATATAAACATGATAATATTGAAAAGGTGGTAGCTATAAGCAGCTGTATCTTTTTACCTGTTCTTAGGAGTAGACTAAGGTAAATATTCTGTATTTCCCTTTCAGATTTTGAATATTGTGAATTCATTATGGAAAATGGTGTTTACATAGAGCAGCTTAAGAAACTACTGTGTTTCTTAGTGCTTACTATCTTTAAAACTTTGCTAATATTTTTAAATCTAGACCATGATTAGTTGGTTTGAATCTATTGAATCCAGATAACAAGTGCTACTTTTGATACAGCTTATACTGATTCCTAAAATGAACACAACTTAATTAGAATTCCTCTGATCATAGAATCATTTAGGTATGCTAATGATTATTCACTACTAAACCATGTCTCTAAGCACCACATCTATATGTCTTTTAATTATCTCCAGGGATGGTGACTCAACCCTTCCCTGGGCAGTCTCTTTCAATGCTTGGTAACACTTTCAGTGAAGAAATTTATCCAATCTAAACTGCCCCTGTTGCCTCTCATCCCATCGCTTGTTACTTGGGAGGAGACACCAACACCCACCTTGCTACAACCTCCTTTCAGGAAATTGTAGACACTGATAGGGTCTCCCCTCAGCCTTCTTTTCTCCAAGCTAAACAACAGCTCCCTCAGTTGCTCCTCCATAAGATTTGGTCTCTAGACCTCTCACCAGGTTCATTGCTCTTCTTTGGACATGCTCCATCACCTCAATGTCTTTTTTGCAGTGAGGGATCCAAAACTGAATACAGTGCTCGAGGTGCGGCCTCACAATTGCTGAGTATGGGGGGCTAATCACTGCCCTAGTCCTGCTGGTCACACTATTTCTTATAGAAGCCAGGATGCTGCTTGCCTTCTTGGCTACCTGCCTTCTTGGCACACTGCCAGCTCATATTCACTCAGCTATTGACCAACACCCCCAGGTCCTTTTCCACAGGACAGCTTTCCTGCTACTCTTCCCCAAGCCTGTAGTGCTGCATGGGGTTGTTGTGACCCAAGTGCAGGATATGGCACTTGGCCTTGTTGAATCTTATACGGTTGACCCATGGATCCAGGCTGTCCAGATCCCTCTGTAGAGCCTTCCTACCCTCAAGCAGATCAACACTCTTGCCTCCTTGGCGTTATCTGCACACTTACGAAGGGTGCATTTAGTCCCCTCATCCACATCATTCATAAAGATTTTGAAACCAAACTTGTCCTAATACCGAGTCCTGGGGAACATCCCTTGTGATGGCAGCCAAGAGTATTTAACTCCATTCACCTCAACTCTTTGGGCCCAGCCATCCATCCAGTTTTTTACCCGGTGAAGAGTACGCCCATCCAAGCCATGAGCAGCCAGTTTCTGCAGAAGAGTGCTGTGTGATGATTTAACTAATTGGATTGTAAACATTTTCAGTGAGAGAAAAAAAAAAAAATCCTTCAAATTTCGCCAGACTGACCATCATCCAGAGCAGCAACATCACACTGGCACAAGCGATGATATCTTAATAAATTAGAGGGTGTTTATACCATTTTTCTCAAAAAGAGAAAAAGCTCAAAAGGAGGAGTGTAGTTTTAATATTTAGATCAATAAAAAATGTTAGCTGTGTAGAATATGTAGCATGTCAGTTTTCTAAAGCAAGGAATAGTTCTTCCTTTCTTCAGTTGACTGCTGTGGGGGATCTGAATCCGCTAGAAGGTGTTCATCTTCAGTATCTCCTCAGCTGTAGCACTTGTCATTAATATTGCACTAGAATGAAGAAGAGTGAATGCTGTAGTATGCATAAGCTAACAGCAATGGATATTGGACCCCCTGCCTTATCTCAGCATAGCTTGGTACACTTTGCCCTTAAGCCAAGATATGTAATTAGAGGTTTTTCAAACCAGATTTGAAGCCACAAAAAAGACAGTAATTTCAGATGTTTATCTTCAATTACAAAAAACTAAAGCTGACCTTTTCTAAAAGGTTTCTAACTTTTCTCAAGCTGGTACTTTAAAAATTAATATAGTTGCTCCAACTATTTGTTATATGTAAATAGTTTGAAGCAGGAGTGGTGATATCCTCTCAACACTTCCATGCCTCCTTGTCTGTAAAACAAGGAGAGGCACCAAAAATGAATTAACTTGTTCAGTCTCAAGAGGGTTCAAGTACATGTTAAGTTACTGGCACTTGTAAAATAGCAAAGCACTAGTGGATCCATGGTAACTACACATTTCAGATGTAAGACAAGGCATACAGGATCAAACCTTTTTGAGAATAATTGTTCTTAAGATACTGGGTTTGTGTGGCAAGGTTTTGGTAGTGGAAGGTTGCAGGTGTAGCTTTTATGAGAAGACACTGAAGCTTCCCCCATGTTCAGTAGAGCTTGTGCCAGCGAGCTCCAGGACGGACCCACTACTGACCAAAGCTGAGCCAGTCAGCAATGGTGGTAGTCCCTCTACTATTTAAGAAGGGAAAAAACTGCTGCGCAACAGCAGCTGGAAGAAAGGAGTGAGAATATGTGAGAGAAACCACCCTGCAGACACCAAGGTCAGTGAAGAGGAGGGACGAGGTTCTCTAAGCTCCAGAGGAGAGTTTCCCCTGCAGTCCGTGGTGAAGAGCATGGTAGGGTAGGTTGTCCGTGGAGGTCCACAGTGGAGCAGATACTGTCTGCAGCCCATGGAGGACCCTAGGACCTCATACTGAAGCAAGTGGATGTGTCTGAAGGAGGCTGGCGCCCTGCAGAGAGCTTCTGGTAAAGCAGGATCCCTGTGGAGAGAGAGACGCCCATGCTCGAGCAGGTTTGCTGGCAGGACTTGTGACCCCATAGGGAATCCCCACTGGAGCAGTCCATTCCTGAAGAACTCCGTCCTGTGGGTAAGACCCGTGTTGGAGAAGTTTGTGGAGGACTATGTCCTGTGGGTGGGTTTCCCAAGCTGGAGCAGGGGAAGAGTGTGAGGAGGGAGAGGCAGAAATGACATGGGGTGACCTGACTGCAACCCCCATTCGCTGTCTCCCTATGCCACATGGAGGGAGGAGGGAGAGAAAATAATGTGTCAAGTTGAGGCTGGGAAGAAGGCAGGAATGGGGAGGAGGTGCTTTAAGATTTCTATTTGTCATTATCCTACTCTGATTGGATTGGTAATAATTTTCCTCAAGTCAAGTCTGTTTTGCCTGTGACAGTAATTGCTGAGTGATCTCTCCCTGTCCTTATCCCAACCCACGAGCCTTCCATTATATTTTCCTCTCCACTGTCCAGCTGAGGAGGGGGAGTGATAGAGCAGCTTCGGTGGGTACCTTGCGTCCAGGTAAGGTTAGCCCACCACATCTACTTTGCGTCTTCAGTGGAAAACATCCTATCTCATTCGTCTGTTTCTTTCTTTGTAAGAAGAGACTTGTTGTAGTGGTAGCAATATGATAGTCATCTTTAGTGCTAAACATCTCCTGAAGGTTGGTTCTTGGTATGGATTTGCTGACTGCTGGGAAGCAGTTGTGACTCTTGTAGCTCATGATTTGACTTATAACAGCAATAAACTAAACATACTGTATTCACTCATTTTTCTTTAGAAACTCCTACCAACCTGAAATACAGATATAGTCAGATGCTCTGTAAGATAAAAGAGCATTTTCTTTACTATTTTTGTTGTGTATAACTGTGATTCTGTTTCTCAGATAAATCAGTTCCAGATCACTTGATCTTTATGTATCCAGATCCTTACAGATCCAACCCAGGAATATTCCAGTTTGTAGTACTTATTCACTAGGTAATAAATCTTGTCAGTTCAGGATTTCCAACTTTTTCACAATCGACTCTTAGTTCCATCTGAAAACCCTTTTTCTCTGATGCAGTTCTTCATCAAGGGGGTGACAAGGAAAAAAACAAAAGAAAACTTCTGACAGGGCAGCCATGTATCAATTTAAACTTGCATATAATGGAAAAGATGGAAGAACATTTTTTTTCCAAATATGGCGGTTCATTTTGGTTTGGTTTTGAAGGGAGAGTTATCATCCTGTTAACTTGCCTTACTTCTTTCTAGCATGGATAGAAGGGGCAAGTTAGGGGAAAAAGAAAATGATCCTTTGAGAGACTTAACGTCTTATAGAAGAAAAGATTTTTTTTTTCTTTAATAGATGTAATTTCTTCTTATGTAGTATTTCATAAATTCTTTATATCAACTAATATGGAAACTAAGATAAAGGCCTAGAAGGAAAAGATAGCAGAAGAGGTAGCTGCTTCATCTCACTTTTCAGGAAAAAGAAGAGAAGAGGAAATTACTGATAGAGAGAAGTGAAGACTAAAGAAGTTCAAGGGGACCTTGATAGTTGTGTTCCTGAAAAAGTAAAGGCTTATGACAACAGTCTTTTACTCTTTGCATGCCCCTATCCAAATAAGCAGTTTGAATGAAGCCTCTCTTTTTCTGTCAAGATTTGTGTTTCAGGTACTTGAATAATCATGCTACCACTTTTCCTGCATATTAAGACAATTCAACCATTGACTTAGAGTAGGACTAAAGGGGGAAGAAGGGGAAGTATTTACCTGTTTTTTGGTGGGTTGGGGGTTTGTTTTTTTCAGATGACTTAGCATGAGATATGTCATATTTTGTTATGACTCGGAGATTTATTTAATTCTGAAGAATCTTCAGAATATTCAACTCTATTGATAATTACTTAGCAGTACCTCATTTGAAAAGTTATAAGACCTTGGAGTTAAAGTTTAAATTCTATAGCAACTTTGGAGCACAGTAGTGAATATATAGTAATCGTAAGTCCTCTATATCTATATAGTACAGAGGAGTACAAAGATCTTGCTAGGATATACAGAGAAAAAATTAGGAAGGCAAAAGCCCAGCTGGAACTCAACCTGGCCATTAATATAAGGGACAACAAAAAAAGTTTCTATAAATATGTCAACAAAAAGAGAGTCAGGGAGAATGTCCATCCCTTACTGGATGCGGGGGGAAACATTGCGACCAAGGGCGAGGAGAAGGCTGAGATACTTGATGCCTTCTTTGCCTCCGTCTTTAATTGTCAGACCAGCTACCCCCAGGGTATTCAGCCTCCTGGGCTGGAAGATAAGGATGGTGAGCAGAAAAAATCTCCTGTAATCCAGGAGGAAGTA
>VXAK01019990.1:579-43548 GCA_013399435.1 Arenaria interpres
TGCTCAGAAATACCAAGGAGAAGTGGGTCTCCTTTCAGTATGCAAATGCAAATTTTGCCATTCTAACGCATATACTGTCTACAGTACTACAGGCTTCTTTCAGGCACCTTAACTCAGCAATCTTTGAGACATGAATTATACAAATGCTGTATCATTGAGTAGCAGCCATATTTTAAAATTATGCCATGGCAAAACTATTCCATCCATATGGAAACAGATAGACAGCCTCAGGGAATTCAGTGAGGTCCTTTTGTTTAAAGAGTTCAGTCTAATGGCTCTAGTTCTGCAGCAATTAAGGATGTTCTCCTCAGCTCTTAAATGTCCATCTTTTACATATGGCTTGTTGAGCCATTATTGTTGATCAGTTAAAGCTGAATACCTTCCTTCCAATTTCACATCAAGTTTGCAATCCCACAATTTAAAGAAGAAAATTAGAAGAAAACTACAAAACACAGGAAGCGATGATAGAAAAAGAATTTTGTTCTAGCCCACTATGATGGCACACCGTGGAACTGTAAGTAGACATTTTAAATTGGGGAGCCAGTTTGCATACTATCCTTACAATTCTTACCAGGTACAACAAACCCCTTGCATTTAATGCATGTCCCACTCTCCTGTCTCAGACAGAAAGAAATTATGTGCTTTGATTGAAAGCTCTTCTTAACATAAACACACTAAGTCTCTCCTGATTTGGCACTAACTGATCCATTTCTAAATGGTTAATCCCATACAGATTAGAAATTATATAATCATCATTCACAAACAGCTCATAAATGTACACTTATATACAATGGTATTATCAGCTAGTATTACTGGATGCCATAAGTACCTCTTCCACTTTAAGAATTACTGTAACCCTGCTACCAACTCTCATGCTTCCAACATTCCTCTTCAAAAGCAATAAAGTAAATTAAGATTTTATAATATGAAAGAATCAAAGATGGAAAAAGTAGAAATCTGGTCCACTCAATATGACTGTGTAAAAATGAAAATATTTAGAAATTTAATTCAAACAATGCAATATTCAATTGTATTTTGTAAATACAACGATGGAGTTTACACCAGTGAGATGTAAAACTTTTCAGTCCTGCAACTAGATTGGAGTTGAACCACTAACTTTTAAGTGAAACGGCTCATTACTCCTTCCTCAAAGCATCCATTTTTGTCCATTTGTTACTTTCTCAGACAAAACCTATCCAAATGCATCCAATGAAATAAGAGAACTGTAACTAAGAATACTTTGATAATTAAGTTTCAAAGTCTTTGGCCTTGTTACAAGGTAATTAAAAAAGGTTAAAAGAAAAAAAAAAAAACCACAGGCAAGCAAATAAACCACACCCACAATAAACAGTTAAAAAATTACTAAGTTACTTTCTGTTATACATAACACAATAAACCCTGTACGTTGTGAGCTCCAAAGCACAAACCCCAGAACTTGTTTACTCTTCTATAATCCCTTGCTTCACGTGAGTGTTGCTGAAAGCCCAACTCTTTTGATCCTCAGTGCAATAGCTCTAGGGTTAAGTGCAGTCCGAGGATGCGTGTTCTGAAGAGCTATCAAATTCTGCCAATTCCAACCCCTTCCATCTAAACATATTGAAGTGCCTTGGAACTCCACCATTTTTGTGAATTATGTCTGTATTTAATTATAAGCTATTTTGCAAGAAGTTAAGCAGATATAAATTAGTTGCCATAACTTACATATTTGTCTAAAGTTATGTTCAGGTTGAGTATTAAAGTTGTGGAATTAGTCTTTGCTCCATTTTTTTTTCCTGCAAATATTACAATAACTATTGTTATTCCACCTGGCTAACTCATGTGTACAGCAGCCTTTTTTCATTACATGGAAACTCCAAAACTAAAGAAAATTATATTTAATTTGCTTTAATGGAAGGCCAGGTATATCTGAAAAGATTACAAAATGTCCTGTGATGTAATGTGTTATATATCCTGCTCCAAAAACTGAAACAGCATTTTTGTGTGCAAAAGAAAGCTTAGCAATGTTTAACTAAGTTATTTTATAATTACCCTAAAATAAGAAAGATGTTTTTAAGTGCCAATGAAGATTTACTGAAGGGGGTACTCAGAAACTGATCACTGTAAGAAGCACAGAGATACTGCTTCAGCTAGTATTATTTTTGATAATTATTTTATACATTAGATATACTTAGTATTTGTATTATTAGTAGTTTTTATTTATTAGTATTATGTTTGATAAACACATCAGTCAATCAATGGCTCTTATCATGAAAAGAAGCATCTTCTTTCTGTGAAAGATGAACTATATTCTATGTAGGTCCATGTCAGCCAGTTTCATCATCTAAAAACTCAGGATGATTGCACAAAGACACACAACATAGTGTGAAGCCTATAGAATTCTACACATGAATTAGCCACTTACAGTGAACAGAAAGCAGTACTTTATTTGACACAGGTTACATATAGGTTATTGCTATTTCTAATCTATATTACTGTTACGTGTGGGAGTTCTGGCCATGGACCACAGTACCATAGTGTTAAATTCTATAAAGAGACAGAAAAAGATGAATCCTTGACCTGGAGAGGAGACAATAACATAGTATCAGCTGGAACATATTTTTAGCACTTGCCACATATTTTAAGAATCCCAACTCTGGCCTTTCCTTGACCAGGACTGAATGCCATTACAGTCCTCAATTTGCCTTCAGGGCTGCACAGTGGCCCGAAATAACAACATCACACACGCTTAACTCTCATACTCTGCCACTTCCAGTGCTATAATGGGATACGGTTAAAGACTCGATTCATATTCCAGCCCTATCTCCCCTTTGGCTGAGAGGGAAACCTTGGGCCCTGCAAAGGTTTCTCTTCTTTGACAAATACCTTGCAGTGCAATAGCCTCTCAAGGTCCAACAAGTGGAACACACCTCCATAAGCAAACAAGACAGGATTTGATCCCGCTAATTCTACCCAAACGTACTCTTCATCCGAGACCTATTCTAGTTAATCGAGGGAGATAAAATACACTGTTATAACTACAACAAAAGCTAGTGTCTTCTAAAGTGATTTTTCAACTCCTTAACGTCCAGTCCTAGTGAAACTGCTTTCACCCCAAATAAGATCTATTCAGGTTAAACGCATTTGATTTCTAATAGACAGAAGAGATAGTAGGGAAGTTACAGTCCTGGTAACCTCAGTCAAAACTCATCCCTACATGCCTGTCTACCGCAGATTGACAGTTTCAAACCAAACACATATAGGAAAGCCAATACAGCCCATTAGATCACATGAAATCTTGTGTCCTAAACAATAGGAAGACAATATACATGAGCTAGCTATTTAATATTCATTAAACTTATGTAAGTGCATGCTGGGAACACAAGAGAAACCAACTTCCTCTGCCCACTTCTTTTCTTCCCCTCCCCTCTGTGTTATGTCTATCTAGCATTACAATTTTAAGTGTAATAGACATCAATTGATTTACCTATCCCTGTGATTTTAGCTATATTTCTAAATAAAAAAAGTAAATCTCTTGCTGAATGTAAATCAGAGGGAGATTCTTTTCTTCTCAGTGCCTTTATTCTAAAATATAACTGAATAATTATTCCCACTTGGTTTTGTTGGGATTTTTTTCCCTTTAACACAGAGCTGAGAAGGACTCCGGACTGCACTGCCTGCTCCTACAGTACATGTGCCACAATAAAACCAAGTAAGAAACTCTCTTGACAGAAAATCTTTATTAGCTTTCTATTAAGTGTTTCTTATCACTTCACCATCTAGTGCGTTGAGCTCCCTCAAGCTCCCTTTCTAACATAAATGAGATCGGCAGTAAGCCACTGATGTGGAAAACTACAAACTGACTGAAGACAAGTCACAATCTCCCACTGTTCTAATTTTTCTATCCATTAAATAAGAATAAAGATGTTTCTTCCTCTCAAAACTTAGGTAAGGGAAACATGCAAGTGCCTTTTTAAAAAAAAAAAAAGTTTGGAAAATGCTGCATAATCACAGAATGCTATGGGGTTGGAAGGGACCTCTGGAGATCATCTAGTCCAATCCCCTGCCAAAGCAGGTCCACCCAGAGCAGGTTGCACAGGAACATATCCATAATAATAAAGAAGGCAGAGAATAGCAGGAAAGGACCAGAAGAAAGAAGAAGAGAAAATGAGCTACAGAATAAATAAGGAAACGGTAACCAAAAATAGTTGGTGAACTATACAATAAAGAGTAAATGAATGTAGATAGAATTTATGTTCACTTGCAGTTTGGGCACTGCAGTCACACAGTTCTTTCTACCTGACTCACAGGCAATTTTACTCCCAGTTGTATCAATATCACTGATTGAGATGACAAGAAATACCAAAGTAACCAATAAACAGTTCTTTTCAAAAACAGAAAGCATGAGGAAGTAGACAGATGAGAGGGAATTTTTTTCTTTTCTGACATGTGGAAGCAGAGATGTACAAAGAAATAAAGCACACACACACACACACAGAGTTTCTGCATTCAGTTTAAAAGACTTTGGAGTTGAATTTCTCTTGTTTTACTTCTTAGGCTGCCTTTGTTCTAAAATCAATGCTTCTGTAAATATAGTATTTAGAAATAGGCTTTAACCATTCTAAAGATCTTCTGTTGCTACAGCTACCGCATATGTCCCTCTTGGCAATGTCTTCACAAGCAGATGCTGCACATGCTGACAAAGAAGTTATTGTCAGAAATAACCCAAACAACATACCTGTGTTTGCACTCAGAGCTTTGCTGACACAGCAATTACAGCTGATACAGCCCACAAGTCTTTCATACCCTAAGATGAAACAACTATGAAACAGAACGAAGGCCACGGTGTCAACCCAGCCTTCAAAACATATTTTTCACCCAATTTTTGCTCCTTGAGGTCCCCTGAAATTCCCTCTGTGAATGAACAAGAGCTAAATGAATAAGGCTTCTATTGCTCCCTTCTACTACTAGCTTTGTTACAGATTAAAGACATTCTCTACATCTCTACAGCACCATTAGTCTAAAAATCTCTGTATTCCGAGAAGAAATTTCTGGCTGAATGAATCAGAAGCATCTCCTGTAATTTATATTGTGAAATAGTACCTAAACGCAACATATGAAAAGCTAAGCTGTGCCCAACCCAGCAAAATATTAATTAAAACCAAACCCTTCTTTGCCATTATGAAAGATCTGTGGAAAAAACATCTAATATATATACTATTTTCTCTGTGCTCATTCAGAAGCAAGGGATGTAGGCAACCTTTACATTGTTTTCAAAATCGCTTCAGTTAAAATGGTCTATTTTGATTGTTTCCTGTCTCTCTGCCCTACACACATTTCAGTATTTGTAACTCACAGTTACTATAAGGTCACTCATTTATTATACTTGTACTTTCCTATTAAAACCTCAGTATGTTTTTTCTGAAGCTTTCCAACCAACCACTGAACTCAGACTCTTTCTTTGTTTTATGTAAGAACCACACCTGCAAATTATCTTCCAGATTTTGTATCTCTTACAACAGCAACAGTCACTTACAAAGATATTCCCTTCTGACTGTGGGACAAGTGAGTTTGCAGTTAATCAATGGCTTGCATTGCTTAGACTAACACTACCTGGGGACAAAAAAAAACAACACCAAACCCAAAAGCATGACAAAAAAGAACCTAGGCGTGAAAATTGGAAGACTGAGACTGCTAAAAACTTTCAGGTGAAACTAAGCTAAAATATGCATTCCAAGAGCATATTTACTTCACTACAAAAGCAAAAGGGCATTGACCAGTCTATTGGGGAGCTACTCCGAAGTATTCCTTCCTGAACCGCCCATGATGTGGATGTCAAGTACTTTGAACCAACTGCTTCACTCTCAAATCCTCTTCTACTTGTTTGTGTAACTTCCTAATATTGACACAGCCCAAGATACCAGGTTAACTCCTAAGTATTGTGAAAGCACGGCTGCAATGTTAAACCAAAGACATTGGTTTTGCCTGGTTTATACATTTATGCAAATATGGTGATTCATTCATACGTAGAATAAAACATGGTATTGTACTTACCGGTTTTGGGGTTTATTGAAAAGAATCCCTGTGGATTTCCGCTTGTAATCTTGTAGGTTAATTTTTCACTTGAGCTAGAATCTGGATCGAATGCCTCAATCTGAATGACGGACACATCTTTAGGTGAATTTTCCATGACCTCTGGGTAATAAACTGGTTCTGTGGTCTGAGGAGCATTGTCATTAACATCCCCAACTTCTATGTAGATTTCAATGAATGATGATAAAGGCACAACACCTTGATCTGTTGCATAAACAGTTAACCAGTAATGCGAAGTAGTCTCACGATCCAGCCGATCTGCAGTCTCAATAATACCTGTTTAATAGAAAGAAAGATAATTACAAAATGCTCAATAAGCATGCAGAAATGTGTAAAAAGACAGTAAGCAACAAGCTAAAATAAATGAATAAGTAAAAATGAATGCAAGTTCAAAATAACTGACACCGGTTCTACAATCTGTGTTAATTTACACAGATAAATATATTGAGGCTAACCTGAAGCCACAAAAAATAGAATTACTACAACAGTTTTCAGCAATTATGCATTACAGATATTAAAACAATATATTATTTAATTTCCTTTCCAACATCCTTTGAGATTTATCAGATCAATTAGCACTATTCATAAAAGCTATTTTGCCTAAAAGATTAAATATAATGAGCAATTCACAGTCTTTTGGGACTTGAATGACCCTCTTTACTCATCACTGGTTATAGTGAATTTTATACCATATTAAACTATCTGATTTAGATGCCAAACTCTTCAACTGTTTACCATTATTCATATTAATGAGCAGCTACTTAAATGTGAAACATTCTTATCTATATGCTCAAATGAATTATTTAACTGAGTTTTCTTAATGTGCTTATTTGGTTTACACAGAAATGTCACAGAGAAGAAAACAAAAGTTATACCCGAAGCAAACCTTTGCAGCATTAAGACCAACCAACGGCTGCCATTACTCTGGCAATGGAAAGCAGCGCTTAGCTCAATTTTACACACATAAAATGAATTACCATGTAAGGAACAGCTACACAATTCACAAACTTAATAAAAATCTGTCTGCTGAGCCTAAAGGAGCTTGTCTGAGCCAGAACTAAATAAAAAACGAGGGACTTGAGTTTTCATCCACTGGGAAGGAAATACAGATCTATTTTTATAAGCAGCTTACTCTACAGGGACAGTCATAATATGTATGTGTCAAAAGGGTACGTGATGTGGTGTAACCTACATGATGGGAGAGGAATATTAAATGGATTCACAGAGCCGTGGCACAATAAAACTTTGCGTTTTCCTTTTCCTGAACCAGTCAATCTTACAGGTTGTATGATTTGAGCCATTGGCTAAACAGAATTTAAAATTAACCTGATACGTATCAGGGTGAGGGACAGAGCAAGCCCTTGCAACCATTTCTGTGGAAATCTCAATGGGCTTTGTCATGGCTTTTATTGTTTGTTACACTGAGATACACCAGTCCTGACTGGGATTGGAGCTGGGATGAGTCAAACTATCACCATGGTAGCTGGTTTTAGACTCTGGACACATAATGTGACTTTGCATAATTTGGCCCTTCTCCTGAGCTCATTTACTCCACACAACACCTGTAGATACACCATCAGTAAAACAGGACCTCAATAAAACTACGCTAATGTGCTTCTACAGAAGTTCTACAGGAATGGAATTAACTCAAGTACCATTTCCTTCACACACTCCAGACACTTTTTTTTTAATGCATCATACTAGCTGAGCAAAATGAGATAAATATTGAAGAACTACTCATTTATTCATTACTTTCTTTGCCTTGTAGGAAGCTGCATAAAGGTGATGAGCAGCTGAAATGTTATGATGTCAGTAAGATCACTTCAGAAGGGCTGGAGTGGGTAGCACCTAATGTTTAGACCTGCAAAATGCCCATACATAGCATTTCAAGCAACACAGCATTTCAGAACTACCACCAGATGTCAGTGTGGAAACTGGTTTTATAAAGTGTCAAAGTCTTCAGAACTGGGATAAAAAGGAGGGCCACTGCAATTTGAAAATATATATGCATTACATACAGTCTATAAAAGTTTTCTTGAAAGCAAACCGGTGGCTTTATAACTTCCTTACACCTTTTGCATTTCTCTACTTCAGCAGGAGACTTGCTTGGGAGTAAATAAATTCGTTAATTACTGTGGCCTCACTTCTAAACCTAAAAGCTGGATGTGGCATGCAAGCACTTCATCTTAAGTCTGGGTAGACTCCACAAATGCCTTGGGAAACTTTGTAAAAGCTTCAAGTCCTCCAAAACACAAGACTAGACCATAGTAATTCCCTTTTAGCAAGGCTTCCAGCAATGCTGCTGTGTTGCCTGCGATCGGCGCAGAACACAGTGGGCAGGCCTATACACCGAACTGAGCAACCATTATCATTTTACACCTGTCCCGCTTTCTTAACAGTAGCTACATCAGAAGTGGCAGATTAATTTTAAGATAGCCTCGCCCTGATTTTAAAGAAACATAAAGAGAGACTGTTGTGGTAATGGAGCTCTCCCCCTGCAATCTGCTCAGCTGGTATTTACAGATCCTGCCACCTTAGTTATCAAAGGCTACCGCAAGGAAAAAGGAGACTGAACCTATTTTGCTTTTGTGGACTATCAGTTCTCAAGTGTCCGTTCTCTGAAGTCACATACTTGACAAGGTCCAAAGGCAAAAAAAAAAAGTACCACGCCAAAACCCCAGTAACCAAAGAAATATGCAAAAAGATTATGGGGATAGTGACTAACAGTACGATACAGCACACATAGGTGACTTTATTTTTTGGTTAATTTTTAATTTCCTATTAGATATGATGTTATTTCTGTATAGTTTACACTGACTGTTGCAGAAAAGTTCAATGAAAGGCTTGTAATCTGTCTGACCATCTGAGCACATCATGTAACACAGATGTCTGCCCAACAGGGTAGCTCTGGTTTTCAGAATGTCTCCTATTTTCTACAGAGTCACCCACACTCTAAAGAGTGCATTAGTCTAACACAAAATCTCATTCACTAAAATTATTTTTTTTTTCATTTTTCTTATGTATCTCACCCAACAGATCCTGAATTATTGGGTGAACATTTCTTCTGTATGTGCTGTTTATAATTCCAAACTGAAATAGGAAACATCTAGGAAACCAATTTTATGATCAATCAGATATGCAAAAATGTCTATGTAACAGTTTAATGCTAATCAACAAATCAATTCCTGAATGAACATTTCCTAAAGGCATAAAGGGTACTTAAAAAAACCTCCATGTACCCCACTAACAGTTCAAAATAGATGAAATAGACAGGTATGTATGCAAGCTGGAAAACTTACTAGAGACGGGCATCACACGTAAGTGGATTACTTTGACAATGCTAAAAATGAAGGCTCAAAAAACCACCCCTCCCATGTAAAAGCCATGCAAAAGGGGACAGGAGGATGGGGAGCAAAAGTTTTCCTTTAACCCTTGCACATTGCGGGGGGTGGAGGAGAGGTCACCACACCTAGTTCTCCCTCGTCACTCAAAGCTGCAGGCGCCAGGAGGGCAGGGACGACTGGTCTATTAATATGAGTCAGCTTTCTCCCAGTTGTTTCCACCCAGCAATAAAATGGAACAGATACTGATCCAATGCACGTCTGGGGGTGGGGGGGAGCTCTGACTACCAATTTCTTCTGGTTCTGCATCAGCACTTTGTGTGACAAAACACGATCAACACTGAACGCATACATGGAGTACTTGGGGTTTTTTTCTTTCCCCTTTCAACGTTACTGTACAATCTGACCTTACATCAGTAATTACAGAACACCATCCTTTTTTCATTACTCTAGTTGAATTTGCTCCTGCTTCTGCAAGTTGAGCATTAGATCTTTCCTGATTTTACCTCTGAGAACACTAACAGTTTCATCTTTAATTTCAATGTAACAATAATGAATACAAATGCATGTAAACTTCAGTATTCCACTATACCTTCTAAAAAACACAATCCCAAAGAATTTAACTAAGGCAACTTTTTTTTTTTTTTAACAAAGATAACAATAGTTCTCCCTCCACATCAGAGGTCTGGAACCAGTCCTTAAGGTATCATTGGTTGGTGTGCCAACTTTCTGTGATTGGAAACGTTGACTATAGTGGCCTATTTTACATACTAGGGCAGTATAATACTGTGTGCTGTCTGAAAGCCAGCACTCACTGAGTTCATAAATTCACTGGCTTCTAGTTCTACTGGTTCTCAAGACAGCAGAGAGAAAAATGATGGGAACTCATATATCAAAGAGCAGTAATAAAACAATCTAGGTGAGAGTTAATTCGTTTTAATCTCGCAATCAGCTAAATCCATTAAGCATCAGTAAGATGTTGATCAGTATCATTAGTTTCAGCAGCGCATTTTGACTCCTAGAAAGTATTTGCACTTTTTTCTTCAAGTGATGCAGAGCGCATCTAGGGAGTACAGCTTAAGTGCTTCTGTTATATCTTCAATGCTGTAAAAGCTCCATCTCTGCTCTAATTCTTCTCCCATTCACAGAAAAATCTTTAATCAGCGAGTTTCCCATCCATTCTCTACACTGAGGCAATCTGGCAACTTTAACTTTTACAAACCATTTGCTTTTTATGTAGCAAGACAAATAGAGGAATCTTCCACAGAGAACCACTAAAGAATCTTCAGCACGTACGGTAATCCCAAAGACTTGTAAATATTATTGTTCAAAAAATACAGTGAAGCGAGGATTCCAAAAACATTTTTCACTTGGCTGGATGTGCAATCTTGAAGCCTTTCAGGTGGTCAGGATAAAAAAAGAAATTCATATTCAGTCACTAACCACCAGAGGGAAGTACAAAAGAGCTCTGATGAAATGTTTCTCAGTCATCTGCAAGAGGACATCAGAGCTTATTTTACAATATTCATAAGTCTGAAGTTTTAGACTAGATATTGTTCCCACTTGATGCAATAGGACTTTTCTATCAATTTCATTAAAAGAAGGCAAAAGTCCTAAGTGAATACTATAGAATAGAATTTGGACAGAATTCAATACAGAGGAACAGGCTGGTTTATGAATACAGCAACTGATGAAAAAAGAGAATGTTAACCCTTCTCTCGACAAAACCAACATTACTTCCAATTTAAATCCCACGACCCAAGTCACTACAACCAAAGTCACTCTTTAAACAAAAATAAACATATAAATCCACCTCAAATCTGACAGTCTTACATACGCCAATTCTATCTAATTAACAAATACTCAAAGTATAATACCCCCAATTCCCAGGGATGATCCTCCTTAAGTGTGCTTATCCATGAGAACTCTCATTAACAATATTAATGATTCTGTAATGGAAATCAAAACCTGCAATCATTTCTCAGCAAAGCATGAAAATGCAGTTTAGCAGAATTTGCCCTGGGAGTGACGTTTGAAAGAAAGTAAGAGAAATCCCTGGCCTGGAACACGATGCCAGAAATCTGATTACAAACTTAATTAATCTAAATTCTAATAAGCAGGGCAAATAAAAAAGCTTCTTCAGCTGCTTTAAAAGCCATCTCTGGAGGGGGGGAGGGAAGCAGTATTTTAAGAACTGCATGAACAAAGGTTTTGATCAAATATGACCCTCAATGAGCAACCAATCCAAACCAAAGACCTGAAAGTGAGTGGATTAAGCCTGTTATAAACACAGAGGCATGTCGTCCCCCCTCGATGGCACTGAGTTTGCCAACACACCAATCCAGACTGCAACTTTGTCTTCAGTTCTAAACAAACGCAATCTCACTGCAATGTAAACTGTCACTAAAGGTCTGCACGATCTTTTGAATTAAAAATAAAACTGGGGAAGAAGCACAGCACATATTGCAGTTTACTGCTCAAATCTCTGCTACCTCTAGATAGGCTGCATATATTTTCCAGAAAGTTATTAATATTTATGAAATTAGCTTTTTACGTGGACACGGGTCCAAAGAACCCCAACTGCCAGAAGTTTATAGATTTTCTGGCCCAATTTCTGTGTTACATTTTGAGGAACTAAGTTGTTTTTAAAACAAAGAAAGAATCGCAGCCACCACTGATTAGTGGTTTGGTTGTTTTGTTTTTTAAGTAGAATCTTACTAAATATAATACTATCATACTTTGTTTTTTAATGTTAAGCAATTCAGAACAGTTTTCAGATTGCTACTAAAATCTCCAGACTCGCACAACCAGAATAGGCCAGAAAAACAAAAACATTTTACAAAGCTGGTATTTTCCACTTCAATTAATTTTTGATTTCTGCCCAGGTCATCTTAATTTAAAATAGCATCTCTTCTAACCCACACTTTGCCTTTTGGTACAAGTTAGTGACAGTATAGTTCTTCAACACTATCCAGACTAAACACAGATGAATGCAGACAACTTCCTTGGCAGACTTCTTGTTCCTATTCACCTCTTCTTATACGTTCTCTTCTTGCCTTTCCAGCAATACACCTCTCTTTCTTAGATTATTACCTGTCATGACACTATCAGCATTGTCCTGAGCTGTATAAATACAGAGGCTGACAGGATAAGAAAAAAACCAAAAAACAATCAAACAAAAAAACAGGAAAGAGCATCTGGAACAGGAGAAGATGCAGTGCTTGTCTGCTTCTCTGCAGTCCCCAGGGGCCTCAAAGAGGAACACATCCATACTCTTTCGTCCTCCTTTTCCCCTTGAGTAACTTCTAGAGGCACAGTCAAATCAGGACAGTTGGCAAGTGCAATCCTGTGTGTTATGCTTGGGGGTTTTGTGGATTTTTTTCCCTCCGCTTTATGCTCCCTGTCAGACACAGTAAGAGAAAGCAAGGGGCCTTGGGAAAAAAGTGAATTTATTAATAGTTATAGCACCAACCTGCACAAGATAAAACAGACTACAGCAGACTGGAGTGCACTACTTAAAAATACTACACCTAACTGTAGTACTCAATATAAATTGTGATTCTATTACTAATTATGACCAGTGTCATAGCTCAGATACTTTCCACTTTTAGTGCAATTAAAAAAGAATTAAAGTCCTCTAGCCAATTTATCTGTATTTCTGTTAACTTCTTAACTTCTTTCTGATAACTTCT
The DNA here is from genome assembly GCA_013399435.1 of Arenaria interpres. Taxonomy (NCBI): domain Eukaryota; kingdom Metazoa; phylum Chordata; class Aves; order Charadriiformes; family Scolopacidae; genus Arenaria; species Arenaria interpres. Next base: position 13,682 of record VXAK01019990.1, read on the forward strand.
GGCCACCACTGTAGTCTGACATTGGGAAATGCCTTGAAGGAGCAGCCAAGCACAGTCACAGCCCTACAGGCCATAAAGAGTTTGATAAATTGAAGGTTTTAAAACATGTAACCTACTGAACTCCCAAGAAAAAATTCTTTCTTTCCCTGAGGCTGCTGTGCTACTGAACCAGGGCTCTACCAAGCACCAGTGTGTAAGGGATAACTAAGCTGTAAGCCTACAGTTCTTCTAAAATAGCATCCAATGTTAATGTCAACAAAATTTAATATTATTTGATGAGTCAAGGAAAAACCACTTGGTAAAACCAAAACAAACAAAGGCAGCACAGTATCACACCGGGCTTTATTCTACACAAACCAACTGTCCTTAAGCACTGAAGATTTCAAGCACATCCTGCCACAGAGACAAGGAACTACTCAGCACTTAAAACGTCAGTTGAAAAGACCAAAATCCCCAGCCCGTGAACTCCTTGAAACAACCTCCTTCTAAAGAAGGAATGGAATGAGATTCTTTTTGCAGAAGTGAAATGTCAGCTCGTCCGCTCTATAAACAGGGCAGAATGCCAAGAGAGGCACTGCTCTCCAGCTCTTGAAACACTAAAGACCTGCAGCAGGCAGCGGGAACTTTAAAAAGTATATACAGTCTCTCTTTTAAGAGAAGTAATATTTTTGATAAATAAACTGACCTGGAAAAGTGCCAGCCTCCCTTACACCCATCAGATCCGTACTTTGAACAGGAAGCATTATGTGTTTTACGCCCCTATGGAACAAAGTGCAACAGCCACCCAGAGAAACACGATTTGCTCTTCAACTCCATAGCAATTCAAAGCTTATCACTGACAACGCAAGCTACTGGCATATCAGACTTCGTGCATCTGAAGGTTCACACAGATTAAACTGTACTCTTTCAGAATATAAATAATCCTTGGTTGCAGCCCTGACGGAGAGCAGAAAATATTAGAACTTATTGCTTGCCTTCAAATCACATGTGAACAAGGTGTTCACTGCTCTCCCCTCTCCTCTTCTCCAGGAGCATTAATTAGACACAGCTAGGAAGACTGTAACCTAGCAACAAACCATCGATATTGCATTTTGCATAACTCATGAAGAATTCAGACTACTTGTTTGCAAACATGTCTGAGGAATATGAATGTGCATAACTAATAATTCAATCTAATTTTAAATCATTTCGTTGTTATATTTCGTCCACTTAATGATTCTTCTATTTTGCTTGAGTAAAGCTGGATCTTAATTAACACATTCTGATTTATTTTTTAAATAGAATCATAGAATCGTTTAGGACAGAAAAGACCTTTAAGATAGTCAAGTCCCACCATTAACCCAGCACTGTCAAGTGCACCACTAAACCATGTCCCTCTGCTCCACATCTACATACCTTTGAAATACCTCAGGGATGGTGACTCCACCACTTCTGTGGGCTGCCTGTTCCAATGCTTGATAACCCTTTCTGAAGAAATTTTTCCTGATATCCAATCTAAACCTCCCCTGGCACAACTTGAGGCCTTATCCTCTTGTCTTATCACCTGTTACTTGAGAGAATTACCTTTCAGGTAGTTATAGAGAGCTAAAAGGTCTCCCCTCTGCCTCCTTTTCTCCAGGCTGAACACCCCTAGCTCCGTCAGCCACTCCTCAGAAGACTTGTGCTCCAGCCCCCTCACCAGCTTTGTTGTCCTTCTCTGGACGCACTCCAGCACCTCAATGTGTTTCTTGGAGTGAAGGTCCCAAAACTGGACACAGTACTAGAGGTGAGGCCTCACCAGTGCTGAGTACAGGGGGACGATCACTTCCCTAGACCTGCTGGCCACACTATTCCTGATAAAGGCCAGGATGCTGTTGGCCTTCTTGGCCACCTGGGCACACTGCTGGCTCACTCTCAGCCGGCTGTCGACCAACATCTCCAGGTCCTTTTCGGCTGTGCAGCTCTTCAGCCACTCTTCCCCAAGCCTGTAGTGCTGCATGGGGTTGTTGTGACCTAAGTGCAGGACCCGGTACTTGGCTTTGTTGAATCTCATACCTTTGGCCTTGGCCCATTGATCCAGCTTGTTCAGATCCCTCTGTAGAGCCTTGCTGCCCTCAAGCAGGTTGACACTCTCACCTATCTTGGTGTCATTTGCAGACTGACTGAGGGTGCGCCCAATTCCCTTGTCCAGGTCCTTAATAAAGATGCTAATCAGAACAGGCCCCAATCCTGAGCCCTGGGGAACACCACTTGTGTTTAATGGATTTAACCCCATTCACCACAACTCTTTTGGCCTGGCCCTCCAGCCAGTTTTTTACCCAGTGAAGAGTATACCCATCTAAGCCATGAGCAGCCAGTTAGTTTCTCCAGTGGCTTTAGCTTTTACATGCATCCTGGTTAACTGTAATGTTTTTGTTTTTTTTTTAAAGAAAGAAAAACAAAACACAAAACCACAACCACCCTTGAAAAATTCTGTAATAAATTCTGTTTGCAAACTATGGAGTTTGCAGCTATAAATTTTCACATGCACCCCAAAAGTCCTTAGATATTATCAACTAACATCTGTCATTGATATAAGCATTCCTCCATTATTAGGTTTTACACATTCATTTCTTTAGATATTCAGTACATTTCTATACAGTGGTCTTAATCCACTTTTTTATATATATATATGCAACATTTCTTCTTTGAAGTACTGAAGAAAGGCAATGAAAAAACTTAAACGTCACAATTTCTCTTTCAGAGAACCTTCAGAAAAAATTCAGGAGATGCTAGGAAAAAAAATACCAAAACCAAGCTGAAAGTAACATACTGGAATTACAAGTCCTTTGCCAGCATTTATCAAGGCAGATTCCCAGAAAGATGAATGAAATTTTATTTATAGCTCTTTGAACTAGAAAGCTGTATACATTTCAAGTTGCGTCTTGTGTACCACCAGCTAAGAAATCATGCTTAGACAGGACTGTTAAATGGAAAGCAATTCTTGTTACTGTTTCGAGGACAAATTGCTCATTTTCTAACAAATGAGGGCTTAGAAACTTTTGATTAACTTATCACTACCAGTATCAGCAAGCTGATGGAACTGTAGGGAACTTGCACAAGTTCCTTAACTGGTAAATGCCTTTTCACTGTGCAGCTGCAAGACCTTGAAACATGTCAAGTCCACCACAGTTTGTTCTCTTTCCAGGAACTAGTTATTCTAAGTTCTAGGAGGTGGAGGGGAAAGAATACCACTGCAGAGCAAACATGGTCTCTAGACCACGTAAACATGTCAACACAGTACAGGAACCATCATCATCAGAACAGATTTGAGATTTTAACTGAACAAAACCAAACTGAGCAAAGTAAAAACTCAATCATAATAAAATGATGACCTGCTTTATCTCTGAGATTTAACTTCACTAAACTGTCCAGATGTAATGAAATATATAGCCACATCCAGTTTTGTACCTTATATAAATCTGATATGAATACAAGTTTTCGAAAACTCCTGAATTCCATTAAATAACCTACCATATTCAAAAATTAAACAATTTCTGCATATGACACTAATGGAACAACAGAGCATCTGTTTCACCAACAGGGTAGTTGGTGAAACAGACACTATCAGTGTCAACTCAAACCTGGCAGAATCACTTTTGTAAATGCATATAAGATTACCAATGCATTTGTAGTAAAACACTTCTTGGGGTCAAAAAGTTGGCAACCCGAGAGGCCCAAAATGTGGTCAAATCCAGACCTTGATGTAAAACTTAGACCACAGAACAATTTATGCATCACTTCTAAGCTCCAAACAGACAGCAGGAATTTGAATTGTGTTCAAGCTGAGGGAGAGAAAGCGTCACTATTGATCTCTTCTATACGCAGCTTATAAACGGAGATTTGAAGAAATACAGAACGTTCAAAAGTTAAGAGCAGCTATCACTTAAACAAGCATCTAGAGATACTGTGAAGACTTAGATGCAAAGACGAGCACAAAGCTCTGCACCAAACACAGACTTTATTTTTAAAACACTGAGAAAACAGGTTTTGCACATTTTAGCTACATGCTGAAAGTAGAACAAAACATGAGCCAAAGGAAAGAATTCTAAGTACTTAGACCCAGTAACATTTTGGGTTCTAGTTCCCGCCACGCTGCTTTCTGCACATTTGTACAAAAACCAAGCCAAATGAATGGAAAACACAGTGTTTAGGCCATTTGTAACAGAAAAGAGTTCTGAAAACATGTTCTCAAAATTGTCTACATAAAAGATTACGCCCAGAAGTTACGATGCAGTACGAGGTAGTCTGGGCTAAAACTAATAAATCTGCTAAGGTCCACAAAGATTGTGAACTTGCTTTCAGGAAGTTGGGGGGTGGCAAGCGGGAATTTTTGCAATTAGAAGATCCCCGATGGGGTTGCCTTAGAACTCAACTGATTACTTCCAGTTCAGAAAATCTTTTGGGACAATGGCAGACAGCTCCTATTGTCAGCCTCATTTACGGTTATTTTAATAGCTCCAGCTTATTTCTGTCTGCTTGTATGTCAGGTTTTCGGACAGGCAATATAATTGCTATACAGAGGAAGAGTACCGTGTTGCTAAAGCTCAATATGGAGAGACATAAAAACCCCCTGATGAGTACACATTAGGGAAATGAAATGTTAAGTCCTATGCCAATAGCAAAAATTATTGTAATACAACCACATACAATCTACGCTTCTTTGATGAGAGAGCAAGTAAAGAAAGCTTTGCTGTCTACATGAGCAGTCATTCATGATTTGAGAGAAAGCACGCTGAAAAAACATGACTGCACTACTACATCAGCATTACAGCAGGTTTATAAAATATTAGTGAAAAGGGAAAAATATTAGTGAAAATATTAGTGAAAAAATTGCCATCAGATTATGGGCCAAGCACGTGGGCTCTCAGTACCCACAAAAGCAGCTCCTCTTACTCTGTTACACGAGTAATGTTTGCAGGATCCGATGTAAATCTTTGCTCTCGTCATCCACACCCCCCCTTATTCAGGAGAAATTTCTGGCTTCAGGTGAAGACACAACTGGCTTCTATGGCCCAAGAAATACAATTACCCAGTATCATAAAACTAGAACTAGTAACTATGATTACGCAAAAATACTTTGGGGTAATATTGTTATATTTCTCAGTTACCTTTAAATCCTGACCTCTTACTACAGTTTCATGACCAACAGAGAAATGAAGAATATTCAGAAATAAGCGAAGGATTCTACAGGTCTACTGTTTGTTTACTTATGAGCATCAAAGACAAAGAAGGACATTTATTTAATAACATTTTTAGAAGGTACTTGCATGTGCATAAAAAACCCACAACAGATTAACTTCTTTCTTAAAGTTTGTAAGAATTTCTTATGTACACAGAAATGAGTGCATATATACTCCTTGGAACTCTGGCTTTACCCTGCAAAATCCTTCTAACTTCACTGACAGTCTTCCTAGCAGTAAGGAATAGTTGACAATGTGAGTGGTTATACTACCCCTCTAAGAACTTAACTGGGAAACAGAGAGCCTCTGAAGGGGAAATTCCTCTGCAAATGGCCCCAGGAATTTCAAAACTAACTGGAGTTGACAGATTAACCCAGGTCCCCCTTAGGCAGAAGAAGAGGCTACAAGGAAAATAATGAGACGCATGGGAAGCCAATTATGCACAAGAGCAACACATTTAATTGTACAGAAACTGGTTTGTTGATCCAGAAGGATATAGCTGTTTAGACCTCTGCAAACTATTAAAATACCCAGACCGTTCTGCAACAAGTATATTCACTTTCTGTGGGCAAATCTCAAAGTTTAACGACCATCTCAAATGAGGAAAATTGTTCTAGTATCCCAAGAGTCTTTTCCCTGCATACAGCATTTCTCCCCAGTTCTCTTTTTGGTTGAAATTTGAACAATTGCAGCCTACCTCACATTACTTCCACAAAAGTAACTTTGAAGGCTCAGCAATTCAACAGAGCCGTCCTCCTCTTTAGTGAGCAGCAGTCACAGCTGTGCTCCACAGCAACACTGGCTCATGACTAACCCACATGAAAAAAAAATTTGCCATTTAGCATGTGCATGTTATTTATACTGATTTCTGTTTTGGACTGCTGCAATTTTGCTTCAAGCTTTCGCTCTCCAGACTATTTTGAGTTGCAGAAACTGCTGGTTAACAATGACACTTTCCAGACCAGCTCTGAGCAAGAAAAGATGCCGATACCTATCAAAAGGCAAGTAGGATGTTGAGGAATACTGGAAATCGAGCTAATATTGCTGTTCACGTTACTGCACCATGTAGCTATATACACAATGGCACTTAATTACTGTCAACAGGAATGCTGCTCCCAAACAGATTTATGCTTATAAAGAAGAGCTGGTGTACCTGTGGGCAAGCAACTGCTGGGAGAACAAAGCAAATCAATGAAGTCGTGAGATTAAAGCGTCCGAGAATGCAGTGGCATCAAAAGACATTTTCATCCTTGTTCTGACAAAGTCAGATCTATTAACCTACAAAGTATCTGCTTATTTATTCAGACTTTGTTTCTACTCATGTATTCAGAGGGGATTCCAGACTGATCACTACTTGTTATACTAATTTTTTTTATTGTTTCCTTTTGCATATGAATCAAAATAAACAAAAGAAATGTTGCTGAACTTCGTTTTCAAGTGAAAACTTCAGGGCAGGAGAATCATGAAGGCAAAGAACTTTGGGATTAAAAAAATATGTTTATTCCCTTTGCTTAAGATTACTGTATCAACTAAATGAAAATTCCTCTGTTTGTAAGTAAATTCTTACATGGGCACTGAAGAATCAATACTAACAGCTAAAAAGGAAACTTCCAACTAGAAAACTAGAAATGACATATTAGATGTGAACCATATTTATTTGTAAGTGCCCTGGAAGCTTGATGAGAGATGGGTTCAGTCTTCTTCACATAAATAACGGATAACTGCATGCATGGTTTTTAATCAACATTTTGCAGAAGAAAATAAAAAGTAGCAGAAATTAATGCAAGTTAACAGTGTAAAAAAAATAATCTATACATTTAATTAATGCCGTCTTTATTGCTTGATAGTAGAACCTGCAAGCATTTGGATACACAGACCACTGAGTTTCTCTGTTAGAATTTCTATTGGAAACATCTTAATTATTCCCCAGGGAAACATTTTTTACTGAAGATAACTGCACTTTTAGCAACAATAGCAAAGAGAATGAGTGATGTGAGTAACTCTCCACCAAACAAGAAGTTGTCATAGAGCGACGATAAAACTAGATCAACTCTTTCTACATTAGTACACTCAGTGTAAATGAAAGAACACTGATATTGTACGTAACCAGTAGACCATTTAGGCACAAAATGCATTTTGCTCCTGAGCCGCTGAAAATTTTTTCCTTCTTTAAGAAATTCACAGAATCTGCAGCGACTAGAGATGCTGCACCAGGGGACCTCCTCAAATCTCCGTATTTGTACATAACTGTTCTCAACAATATATCCTCCAGTGCTGGCCATTCTTGTGTTTGACTAGACTGAACAACTCAATTTCCAAAGGATTTTTTGATCACCCCTAGAACTACAGACATATCATGGCACACATTTCTTACTCCATTTCCTCCTATCATCACATGCTGTATCAATATTCACTCTCAATTTAATCCACATAATCTGCAGTGATCTTGTTCTCACTGTAATCATCACTCCCTTAACTTCTTATTAAACAATGTACATCAAAACTGACATGTCACTTGAGTCAATGATGACTTGACAACTCATCTTTCACTACCAGTTTTTGAACCTTCTCACACTCTCCTCCTTTACCTTATCTGTATCTGGAAGGATTCATTCAGTCCGAAAATTCACTACAAAATTTCACTGTTCAGCATGAACTTTTTTAAGCAAGCAAAAAGCTAATTGAAAAGTGCAAGTTCTAAGATATATACATATTAATATTTACAAGCACAGTTCTTTTCCTCTGGGCTTCTGTACTTAACACACAAGTTGCCATTCAGAAAGCTGATTGGGAATGGTGTGACCTAGTAGGGACTATTAACTGCTTAGATTTTTATTTTATCACTTTTTTTTTTTTTTTGAGCCATGTTTTCTCTATATCCCTACAGAAAGTGACAACTTGTTAAGTGGATTATCTCTTCTTACACATTTTTAACTGTAAAATGGTCTGGACAAACCCAGGCAACCCAAAATACTACTGTACTAGCTAGTAGCACAGTTCTGGAAGCATATATATGTATACCCAGACATCAAAGAGAGAGGCATAGGTAGGGCATTTTTCCATTTCTGATTAATCTGCTAAAATTGGAACTATAATTTTCAAACTACCTTCAAAGTGAACTATGATACCAGATTTCTTATGCAAAGGCACAGTCATCTTTCCCTCCCTCCCCAAAGTAATTAACATTCCTTGCACAGGCAGCTGGACATTTGTTAATCATTAACTGTTTGTGTAATAAAGACGGGGAGAAACTGTTAGCCATTCCTCACAATGGGACACCAAAAATATCTTTAAAACAGAAGATTTAGTGAATATTGTAAAATTATTAACAGTAACAAAAAAGCCATCATATCATCATAGCATGGACAATATTTTACTGACAATACCTGGTTTTGTGAGCAAGACTTTCCAGGTTCAGACCTAAGTAATTAACTCAGGAATTTAATCAATTAAAAACCCAGTATTTTCTAAAACAGAAAGAGTGAGTTATCTTTTAAAAAGATGAACTATGCTGCTAATCTCTTGGATAGTAAAATAATACATACGACGAGAATTGCAACACCAAATATAATAGAGGCATAACCAATGCACACATTCCAATCTTATCTAGAATCACTTCGATTCACTCTACCTTGCTTTCATTACAGGAAGGGCACAGCAAGGGCATTCCTCTCAGATCAAACAGAAAATTCCACAGACAGAAGTTTCCACATGTCTGATTCGTTGCAGATTAAACTCTTATCATTAGACAGCAATCTCTAATTTTCATAGAGACAGGATATACCCTGTCATGGTAAATCTACAGGCAAAGAGAGGGAGGGGGGCAGAATAAAAAAAATTTTAAAGATCTGTAGAATGGGGATGTATTCCCCATGAAAGAGTGTGTCACCCTCACAGCTTTGGAGATAGGGGAGAGGGGACATGGTACCAGCATTAAAGCTTCATCATAAGCTTCTTTGTACTGCAAGTTTTTCAAGCTGAACTACCAAACCCCCTCTGTGCATAAATACAACCAGGACTACAGGCAACACGTACAAGAAGTCTGTATTCATTTTTAGTATATTATTCATTCATTCTGTATTTGGATTTAGTGCATTAACACTAAAGTACCACACAAGTCACCAAAACCTTCGTTTTTTTAACCCACGTGACTGTGCAGTTCTGTAATGCTCATGTACATTTGCTAATAACACTGAAATCAGACAGCTATTCTGTAACTATACTTCTTACATTTTGAAATTTTTAATATAATCTTTTAATCCATAAGTCCTGTACAAAATATGAATAAGCATGCGCAGTTTCAGGCTTTTTGCATCAGCAAAATAAAAATGGCCTCTTGTATAAGCACCCAAAATGATTGATTTAAGAAACATGTAGATTTTGGAAGCCATCCACGTCAGTGAGGATTATTCTAAGAAGTAGATTGGGCAATAAAACAATGCAACTACTGAATTTTCTGTGCGTAACCTTCCCTTCATATAGGCAGATACTCAGTTCTGGTATCAGTGATGCCACACTGACAAGTCTGCACAGATGCAGAACTCTGAGCCAAAAGAACTATTAATGATCACTTCTATAGTTAGGTCAAGACAATTTATATCCATTGGTTCAGCAGTTTGCTCTTTAACCCTAATGCCTATCAAAATTACACAACTCTTTATAAGAACCATGAATGTATTGATTTATGCTTGCTCACAAATAATTTAAAATGAAATAGAAGCAGTGATTAGAAGCATAGATAGAACACAGGAGTTTTGGGAAAGCTCATTTCTGAATAAGGAAATTATCTGTTGCAGTTCTGTTGACAGATTTTTTGGACATTTCAGTTTTCCCAAAAAAACCCTCTTTGATGGCACTGGATCACTAGAGATTTTCTTTTGTTGAGCCACATGGAGACTGCTGAATTGAAAATTCATTTTTGGTCATGTCCAGATGACCAGTGTAATCAAGCCACAGATGTAGTAAGAGATTACAAACTGGACCTGCAGTTTCACCTACTGGACCGTAGTTTCTGCAAGGCCCAAAAGATTTTTAAATACAAGTTCTAAAGCTGCAACTACTGCATGTTATAAATTGTGGAAGTTTGCCAAGTACTCATGTAGGTTTGTGCTTTGTTAAATATGTCCAAATGCTGTATGATTAAAGTTTAAAATCTTCAAAGAAAAGAATAAACATTACGCAATCATTTCAAGCTCCCCTCCTTTGACCTTAATATGTACTTCAAAAGCTAAACAGATGCTTAGTAGGAAATAAATCCCCAACTCAACAGATGTACCAACAGTGATATGGCAAGATGCACCTTCCATAGCTTTTGGCAATCATTCCCTTTTATTATTCCTCTGCTCACAAGTACTTTTCAAGTCAAAGAGAGGCCTAAGCAAGTTAATAGGCCCTTAATATGTACTCTGCTGCCTGAATTGATTGCTGTTTATAAGGTAATCTTTGGGACCGCATGTGGCTCAGCCTCAGTTCATCTCCTACAGAGACACAGCCCCCAGGCAGCTCTGTATTCATCAGACCAAGCTGTAACCCAATCAACACCTTTCACAACAAAACAATCCTTTACTTTCAGCATCTGTGCAGAAGAGGAGGGGAGCCCCAGGTTCTCTATGGGATCTCTATCTGGCAGCTAAGGTGATGTTTTACTCAGCAGGATACCTAAGAAAACCCTCAAACTACTTTGGAAGATCCCCCTGCGGAGGAAAATGTTTGTCTAAAACTAATTCAGCTTCTTCCAAAGACACATTCTAAAAGATAGATTAACAACCTAATAGCACTTTGTGAGTTACCATCATCACAAATGCAAATTATATAGTTTCCTTCTAGCCTAAGGAAGAAAAGTAACCAGCTAGCTCCAGGCTGCTCAGGACCCTGCTCCAAACCCAGGCCTCCTTTACTTCTGCCAAACTGAAACTCAACATTAACCCCGAGCTTAGCTCTAGCACCTTTGATGCAGCTGAAAAGAAACGTGAATACAACAGCATCATGCCACAGGTTAACCCTGTGGCACCACCAGTTCCAGACCTCAGCCTGAACGTAATCACACCCTGAGTACAGCGGTGCAAAGCTGCAAACTGGGGTCGAGACCAGATGGTCACTGACAGGTTACCCAGGTAACTTCTTCTGAACCCGAGTACTTACATGCACATGACTAAATTCGGTCAGGCAGCCAGGTTATCGGCACTGGCAATAAAGCAAAATAATGTACCCCCAAAAGGTAGTTATCTCCTAGGAAAAAGCTTTCTGGATTGGTTTTCTGGATAGCAGCAAATTTAGGACTTATCCTCAGTCTAGTTGAGAGCAGGTCTCTGGCTCTTACCTTACTCTCTTTAAGCAGAATGAAATTGTGCTTAAATGGGCCTATATTTCTTCTAAAAAACTTTTTTAAATTTCTCCTAATACTAGAGGGGATCTAAAGATACAACAGCTATTCTTAGTAAGTTGCTGTTACAGCTATTTGTACTGTCTCATGAAAGAGAGTCTATGTGCCAAATGCCTCATTTTTAAAACCATAACAAATTGGTGGAAAATATATTTCAGTTGCATGAAATTTTAAGCAAATGTTTTTTTAAACTCAGATTATTACTCAATTTAGGCACAGTTATTTTTTTTTAACATAACTATTTTTTTCTTGCACAATGGCCCAAATTTGGCTTAATGGTACTGAAGAAAAATGCTGTAAAAACAGGATGAAGCCACACAGATCTTCCCTCTGTGTCAACTTCGCTCTTATTTTCAATATCATGCCAAACATACTCAAACCCACAGGGTACCATTAACTACAAAGCAGAAAATAAGACAATACCCCATTTTAAAAATAGTCTACACAACAAGTTTTTAAAATATCTGTAATCAACAACCATAAAGATGCCTCCTCAATTTAAGTGTCCCACACAGATACAATTGTCTCTCCCACCTTGCAGAACAAAATATGATTTCAGCTCTGCTCCATGTGCACACTTGACTATCACTGAAAATTCTGGCAGGGAAGAGAAGTCATCAAAAACATTGGATAAACGCTTTAAAAATGAGGTTATTGTGTTTGGGTGGGCATGGTACTTTAAGTGGCTTCATTATTTATTGCCACAACAAAACCTTTCTTCTGGTGGGCTCTGGAGAAGTGTGATAAGGACTCTTCTGTAAAGGATTCACAAGACTGCCAGTGGGAGAGCTGAACTGGGTAGATCTTGTCTCCCAGTCACATCAATTCAAGTTGTTCTCATGCTGCGTGTCTTCCTCAATTCAATACCAAAGGAAGGGAATGTCCAGGCACGGCACAAAATAAATATGCCACTAGGAAAAACACTGAACATATATCAACATATCTGCTTTCCAGAGCAGTTAATCACAAAATTAAACTTCACTTGCCCCCGCCCCCCCCCTTTTTTTTTTTAAAATACTGTATTATTTTTACTGAACTCTCTTCACAGTGAAAGCTAAGGGAATGACTATCTCTGCACCTCTGACCTAAACTACTTCCTGTATACAGAACAAGAACAGTTCTATTTTTTATTATTATTATTTAGCAGAGTTAAATTAATATTCCTTGAACAGATACATTCCCAACATTTCTCAAAAAAAACAAACCCCAAAACTAACTAGCATACATTTTTACCCTGATACACACCAAAAAAATGCCTCTTAAGCTCAGAAAGTGTTACTTGAATTCCTTTAAGAGCTCTGATATACACTATTCAAACAAATAGAAGAAGTTTGCGTTTGTATTATTTTCCATAGAAATAATGAATTTAACAGTTTGTGCTCAAGTTCGAGGTTCTGACCTGGAATTCTGTTCCAGATGTCAGTGTGGCAACTGACCGGCCAATTCCAGTATCCAAGAATAAACTGCGTAAGTCCTTTGATTCAGAAAAACTCCTCTTTGCCGACTAGAATTTCATTCAAATCTCCAATATACATATTAGAATCAGGTTTTAGCACTTGGAGCTGCTAACTGAAGCACTGATGCAGCCCCTCATTTAAAAGATTAACCTTCCAAATTAACATTCACAGGCTTAAGAACTTAACTCTGAGTTAAGTAACTAGAACCTAGTAATCGTTCTACAAGGCAGGAGGTGCATGTTTTGGTTGGCTTTGATTCCGGGCTTGGGTTTGTTGGGTTTCGGGGTTTTTTTGAATTTTATTTTACAAACCACATCAGAATAACCTTAGAAATCCTTACCCTAGCACATTTATACCTCAGCCACTGAAGAAAATTAGCTGCTATACGCTATATGGGCAAATGATTAACTTCAGTACAATGTAATGTGGTAGTACAGAATTCAGTGCAGAGTGAAAAAAATTTATCTGAAAAGCTAGTTAGATACCTGGGAGATTATTCTGTGCTCTGAGCTTCACTTGTGTCTGTACCCAAACTAGCTAGGGTGAAAATTTGCTGTGCAAAAAGCTGCAACTGCTTAGTATTCTACAAATAGAGCATCTCCTAATCCAGCTCTCTCTTCAAAAGTAGCGCAAAGAACTACTGCACTTTGCAAGAAAAAAAACCTCTTCATGGCAGAGGGTCTTCTTCTCACTTACCAAACTCGGTGGTGCGGTCCACACGCTAGAGGGAAGGGATGCCATCCAGAGGGACCTGGACAGGCTTGAGAGGTGGGCTCGTGCAAATCGCATGAAGTTCAACCAAGCCAAGTACAGGGCCCTGCACCTGGGATGTGGCAACCCCAGGCACAAATACAGATTGGGCGGAGAATGGCTAGAGAGCAGCCCTGAGGAGAAGGACTTGGGGGTGTTGGTGGATGAGAAACTCAACATGAGCCGACAGTGTTCACTGGCAGCCCAGAAAACCAACCACATCCTGGGCTGCATCAAGAGAAGCATGGCCAGCAGGTCACAGGAGGTGATTCTCCCCCTCTACTCTGNGCACCTCCCCTATGAGGACAGGCTGAGAGAGGTGGGGTTGTTCAGCCTGGAGAGGAGAAGGCTCCGGGGAGACCTTATAGCGGCCTTTCAATATCTGAAGGGAGCCTACAGGAGAGCTGGGGAGGGACTCTTTGTCAGGAAGTGTTGTGACAGGACAAGGGGCAACAGTTTTAAATTGAAAGAGGGGAGATTTAGATTAGATACTAGAAATAAATTCTTTACAGTGAGGGTGGTGAGGCACTGGGACAGGTTGCCTCACCTGGGGCAGTGGGAGGTCGTGGATGCCCCATCCCTGGAGGGGTTCAAGGCCAGGCTGGATGGGGCTTTGGGCAACCTGGTCTGGTGGGAGGTGTCCCTGCCCATGGCAGGGGGGTTGGAACAAGATGATCTTTAAGGTCCCTTCCAACCCAAACCATTCTATGATTCTATGATTTTTAACTCACATCAGGAATTTTAGTGTCAAAACCTGTGTGCCAATGAGACTGTATCTCTGGACAGAAGCTAAGCAGGAAACGGCATTCTCACAACCTCAGTAAACAAACTTTGACTAAATCTTAGAGCATCTCCTCCCTCTTCATGGCATCAAACCCACCAGGAATATTCTTTCTTGACTATCAATATCACCTAATCGATTACAATTTTTAATGTTTAACAGCTTTCTTACAAAAAGATTTACTCAACTTTTTTTTTCTGTTAACAGTTTTCAGTGACCTATAACTTATATGATGGATCTGTAAGGACTCAGAATAAACACAGCACAGAGTCACCATATGGCTTTGACAGCAGCATATTTAGAATATGTATAGTAGAAAAATGGTAAGTATTAGGAATTTTAATTTTTTTTTTTTTAATTTAAACTGAGGGAAACTATATTCTTATATATCCTGGTGTTTATATTCGAGACCTGTACAAAGCGGTAATAAACTAAAGTATATGGAAGGTACAACTTCAACATGAAGCGTTCACTGAAAGAGTATGAAGAAAGTCCCATATTTGTAAGGCTGCTTAATTACAATTAACTTCAAACCAAATTATACTAGCCTCAGTTCTGATTAAAAACCTACCTTCAAGTGGTTTATGGCTGTACCGGTACAACAGACAGAAAACCTTTCTAGGCACTGGAACTTGATTCTCTACATTGCTAAAGTGCTTTTGACGTGTGCCAGCTACCACTCTTCCCAAGAGCGCCGGGGCACAGTCAGGAGTGGAAATGCAGCAGACAGCGTTCCCAAGAGACACCCTGCCTAAAGGTACGGGAGTTGTTGGGATAGATGCAGGCCAGTTGGCTTCTGCTCCAGACAGCACTGCTGGTTTAATAGCTACCCAACAGGCACTTAAGCGTTCTGCTCCACTGATGATCATAGTATTTAATCTTGGCTAATGCCTATCTTCATATTAAAACTCAACGACAGCGAGTAGTGGAATGATTTGAAAAGCTCAAAAGCCAAGGATCACTGAAGAAACTGAACCTGGAGCTACCCCTTACGAATAGATGTAAATCATATCCTGCATTTTAATTAATGCAATTACAAGAACACTACAAAGAAATGTTAACATGCTTGTTATGTGTTAGCAATGCTCTGAACCTTTTAAAAGTATAATTCAGTATTTTGCTTTAGGTAGTTAAAATCCTATTCCTTCTCCTTAATGAGTTACTGTCTTCCCAGCTGGAAATGGTTCTGGTAATATTAAAAATAGCGTCTCATAGCCATTAAGCTTTATTGATGGTATTTTATGCACACAGAGATAGTGCAAAAAAATTAATTTTTCTTCCACATGCCCCCATTAACTTTTTTTTTTTACTTGCTCCTTTAACATTCTTTACCAAAACAAATCATTTTTCCTTATCATGGTAGCAAGGCTACACTTGAAAATTACGTGGTTCCAAGAGAAGATTACACAAGAAAGATAAATCCACTAAAGGTTACTAACCACATCTGACTCAAAAACTCCCCAAATAGAAAATAACCAGAGACTGGGAAAGAGAAGGAAGCACCATGTGTCTGCTCTGCTCTTATTATCCTTACACTGCTAGAGACAGCAGCTCAGGCTAGACAGACCTTTGTTCTAATAAAGTGCAGTCATACATCTTTTTAAGTCAGAAAATTAGTTTAATCACCTTAAACGTTGTTGTTATTGTTAGAATAGAATTGCTGTTATTCTGTAAAACTCATGGCCTAATAACTTAAACTCAGGTACTGAAAGAACAGTAAGATTCCTAGTAACAAATAGCTATATTACTGGATTAAACATAAGTAATAAGGTTACCATGCATGAAGTTCAGACTACACATCATCAATACCCTCAACACCATCCTGGAACCCTCAACATTCCCATGTGCTAGGAAATATCTTCAGTTGTAGAAGTTTAGGAAACACCTGCTGGTGCCCTTGCAAGTTGAACTAGCAGGGAAGGTCGGTAACAGTCTGCTTGTAAAATTCACCGTGGTTTATTAAAATAGTTCAAACAAACCAACATCAGGGGAAACTCTACTGCGTAGGGCCTACATGTAACACCCTGAATGTAGGTGTTCAAGGGTTGCAAATCCAACCACTCTAGTACACAACTGGTTAGACACAACCAGACACCAGAGAATTCATGACTCTGCCTTGTTTCTGAACATCACCTTCCAGGATGGGCTCCCATCTTCTGTAAACATCATGAAGAGATCTTTCTTAGGCTGAATGACCCAGGGCATCTACACTCCCCAAGTCTGCTAGCTCCCTTGGCTATCGAAATTTTTGACACCGGAAAGAAAATCAAAACCAAAAGACAACCTTGAAACAAGATAAAAACCAGCTCTTAGTAATAAGCTAGAAGCCCTGATAGCTCAAGGAAAGGGGCAGTCTGCTTGGCAAAAAATCTCTGGAGAAGACCAGATACTGAGTAAAACTAGTAACAGTTCTCATTTTCACAACTGAAAACCAGTGCGGAAACTTGCCTCCGTGTGCTGGTGCTCCCATGACAGTGTCACATCCAGCCCAGCGGGTGACACCAAATGGCCTTGTTCACCTATGTAACTGGAAGAAGCACTGGGAGTTCTTTAAAATACTGTTCTCGCATTCTGGAGCTTCCATCTTTCATTTCAACTTTGAGGAGTGTAAATACTTAATGGAAATGCTCCGTTCTTATATTTGACGACCAAAAAGTACACAGGAAGACATTCTACTTTTCCCTGCTTGCCTGCTGGGATGGGAACTGGGACAAGGAAGAAAGAGGTTTCAGTATTGCCTTGGTCCCAACCTAGCTTGTGCTTTAGGTTCTCCTCCAGAAATGCTTCTATCATTCCTTAGAGCTTTTCTAAATGGCAGTAGCAGCATGGTATTGACATGACTTATCTCACTTTTATTGCTCAGTGCTAACGGGATTTAGATGGTGCATGTGGGGTTTCTTTGTGGCACACTGGGATCTGTATCAACACAACGCAATTATTAAAACATCCCAATCTGCTCAACTTCTTATGAAATTCTTTGGGAAAATACTTTACAGCTGCTTTAGTAGGCAATTTCTATAGCCAGTTGATCATCTCAATTTGCAGACTTCAGTCTAGCTCACACTTAAAACTCTATCTTAAATTCGAACTTCTGAATACACATACCTGAAGGATAAACAAATTGCTTTGTTGTATAAATTCACTGCACAGAAATCTTGTTTTAACATTTTTCCCTTCATACTCTTATAATACAGAGTCTCCATTTATTATGTCATTTTAATTTTATCTCTGTACAGTAACAGTCACAGTGCACTGTTATCGTTCTGAATCACTATACATTGAGCGATGATCTCTGATCTCCTTCCTTTACCCACTTGGCTTCCAGTTAACAATTTATGAGCTAGAGATAGCACGAGGCCAAACCTCAAAATAACCTCATTAGTACCATTTATTTTCTTTAGTCATAGTTTCGATATCTCTAACTTCCTGGGGAAATTAGTTTCATTACTTCATTACAGTTAATGCAAAAAATACTTCCTTTTAGGTTGGTTACCTATTTCTTGCATTGCAAAAACCAAAAAGTGATATGAGGAAGGTGGTACAGAAACTATTGAAATTTTACAGACTTCTGTCATCTTACCCTCCTCCTTTCCTGAGCAGTGTTGCCTTTTCAGGGTAAAGAATACTCACATGAAAGCTAGAAAATGACTGAATATCCAATTCTCCCCTAATGTACTTTTTTTTTCTTTCTGTGTCTTCAGAGCAATTAGGCAACAAAGTAATCAAAGCAACTCCTGAGCTTGGGCATATGGGTCCATTAGGGCTTCCTGTTAAGCAATTTACTTCTAAGGGTTTGGAAAGAACTGCAGAAAACAGAACCTATGAATACCAACTGAACCTAAAATAAAGATAAGTCTTAGAAACAAGTGCTTAGAAGTTAGTGGCAAAGTTATATTAAATTCTCTTGTGAAAATTCCAGAATTACAGGTACAAATATCAAAAGCTAATACAATTTTCCACCTTTTGAAATGTAAAAATAAATAAAAAAAAACACCAAAACCCAAAACATTAACACTGAGAAGAGAACCCGAAAGCCAGCAAAAAAAATGGAACTAGCTATTTGATCCTTTTATCATCATCAATCGTCTAGTCTCTCTGCAAATGTGACTGTTGTCTTTGATTCCTAAGAAGCAGGGAACAAAAGGATTCCTCCTAGCCACCAAATAGTTAAGTGTTGACTCCAAATAACTTCCTAAATCCAGTTTACCCATCGTTGAACAGAAAGTGTAGTATGCTGCTTTCCAAGACAGCAGGAAGAGACGCGTAGCTCAAGGGTAAAGCGAGGAGCCCTTTAGCAAGCTGAAAAAGTTACTGAGTTGCTTGCCAGATCTCCTCTTTCACAAATTCTTTAATGTGCTTTCTTGGCTAATTATCAGTCTGTTCCCTGTATCAAGGCCAGTCCATTTTGAAAAACACAACAAATATTCAGACACTGCAGTATAAAGAGTGCCTTCTGTAACAATTCCGATGGCTTCTTAGCAAATAAAAAAGATAATAAAAAATGTCAAGACAAGATTTAAGCTACATTGTCAAGCTTGTAGATACTCCATGTTCTTTCCTCAGCTCCTCTATATCAACATTTGAAGAAAAAACACAACCTCCAAACACAGATACACACATTCCTCCCCACACCAGTGCCTTAAGGGGAATTTGTTCACTAAAACTAAAAACAAGCAACCCCTTTTCACCCCCTCCTCAAATCGCTCTACTTTCATCCCTGAAGAACTGCAAACACTAGATACCAGATATGAATATAGGCAATGCTTCTCCCCAGCTTTGAAACCACAGAGCCACTGTCTTGGACAAGATTATTAAATAGAAGCTGGTTGTGTCCCAGGTTCAGCCAACTTTGTAAACCTGACAGATTAAAAGGAACTTACTAAAACTCACATCAATTCTTCAGTAAAGCAAGCTGGCTTTGTGCCAAAAGAGGAAAGAAGCAACACATGCAGGCAACGAATTCTGCCACAGTGTCAGAAAAATACATGAACCTGTCCACATACACATAAATAGGTACACATGTACATAATACTGGTGTCAAAACAAAAATACTTCATCACTCGTTCATTCTCATTACTATTATCTATTACTTGGACAATAAATTGGCAAACTCATTCTGTAGGACAACTAGATATTTAAGATACTATAACACATGATAAACTTGAAGGTACTTTTATCAAAAGAAACGCATGTGGCTTGGAAAGTATTTGATTCTCTGCTTTTAGAAAATCCATTAAAATAATCTTAACTATGTGCTTCGTTAAAAGCAAAGCTAAGAGAAGCAATGCTACAGTTCAAGCTCTGGAGTTGGTTCTTTAGCCACAAACTACATAAATTAATAACTTACTGTCTACAGAATAAAAACTATTGCCAGTAACAGTTTTTTCACCTAAACATTGAAGAGTAAAGCAACTTTGTGAATCTGTGTTACCCACATTCACAATTGTGGGAAACATACAAAGCACACAGAATGGCTGCTGCATGAATCAGATAGGATTGCCATTTTTTATTCTCAGTTACAAGTTTTTTTTGGGTAAGACATCAACCACATGTCATAATTTGCCTACACATAACTCATAGCTGTGTTTTACACAAGATTCCTCCTCAATTTAAAGGCACTTAGGTGGTAGCACAATATCAATGTTCTACCTTGATCAGAGACCCATGCTACCCATAAATGAATGGGTAGCTACACAGGTGTCCAACCAGAACGTGAGAAGTCAGCACTAGAATCATACTGAAACCATAATTATGTTTCTTCTGAATGCATGACACTAGAAAAATGCTTGCAGTTGCTTGTCAATTTATGCGTTATTAATGAAATAAGTCAATAGTTCAGTCTGCTTCATTTATACAATGTTTCTTTAAAGGCTGCGTCTATGCTTTCTTTGACACAAGCCTTTCCATAAAGAAGGTACTTACACTAACTTATAGATGGGCACCTGTAACAACTCTGAAAGGGACCTACCAAAACCAGCATGTATGGCAATATCACACCCATGCATACCTCGAGTAAATGAACAACAGAGACATTACTTAAGGTTAAAAAGCATGAAAATCCCTGCAGAGAGCAGTTTTCTGCCTTAGCTTCACAGCCCCACTCTCCACAACACAACAGTGCTCACGTGAGGCAGGCCTTAATTTTATATCAATGGTATTCTTATTTTTACCAGATGGCAGAGATTTTAAGGTCTAAGAATGGCTTTAGGTAGTCTGGATAGAAATGAGGACAACAGAGAAAATTACTTATCCAACGTATACATATAATTTTGCTAAAGTGGTAGATAGAACTATACACATTATCGGTGACTTTTTTTGTCCTAACATCTATGTCAACCGTGACGCTGCAGCTTCTCTTATCCCTTTGCTGGCATAAGATTTTATTTAGAGTATAAAAATAATACCTTACCTTTTTCTTCATCTATGCGAAAAACTCCTACACCAGATCCATCTCTGATGGAATATCTAATCTCCCCATCTCGTCCTGCGTCTTCATCATAAGCAGATACTGTCATTACTGAGGAGCCAACAGGAGCATCTTCTTTTATAAAGCCTTTATCTGCAAATATAGAGAACCGTGGAGGGTGCAAGTTTTCATTCACATCAACTATCTCAACCTCAACGTAACACGTAGAGGACAATGAAATGGGTTTTCCTTTGTCCTTGGCCCGCACAGTCAAGTTATAAAGTTGCTTCTTTTCGTAATCCAGTCTTTGTACAATACGTATTGCTCCACTTAGTTTGTCAACATCAAAGGTGCCATCTCCGCTGTCCAAAAGACTGTATCGCACTTGACTTGACTGGCCTAAATCGGGATCATAGGCTTCTAGCCAAGTAATAATAGTTCCCTCGGGAAGATCTTCTCGAATTTTCACATGATAATTTGAAGGAATAAATTTAGGAGGATTGTCATTAACATCTTCAACAGACACTTTCAAAATAACCGTTGAAAACAATTGAGGTTCTTCGGTAGGTTGGTCCCTGGCCTCTATTTTCA
Source organism: Arenaria interpres (assembly GCA_013399435.1). Taxonomy (NCBI): domain Eukaryota; kingdom Metazoa; phylum Chordata; class Aves; order Charadriiformes; family Scolopacidae; genus Arenaria; species Arenaria interpres. Next base: position 35,250 of record VXAK01019990.1, read on the forward strand.
AGAAATAGACGTGCTGTTCTTCACGATCCAGAACCCCTACAACTTTCACAATTCCTGTCACAGCATTAATGGTAAACTTGTCTGTATCTGTAAGAAGAGAATATTTCACTTCTCCATTGGCCCCCAAATCTTTATCGGTAGCTTCAATTTGAATTATTTCACTGTTTGGCTCTTTGTTTTCACTCACTTCAACAAAATAGCTGTCTTGCAGAAACTCCGGTGGGTTGTCATTAGCATCCAAAATTTTTACATCTAAAAGGTGCCAGGCAGATTTCTGTGGTATTCCAAGATCATAGACAGTAATATTTAGAGTATATTTATCTTTTACTTCTCGGTCAAGGGGAGATAAAATTTTCAGCATTCCTCTTTCCATATCAACAATGAAGCTACTATCGTCGTTACCTCCAGAGATAACATACACCAACTTTCCATTGAAGCCAGTATCGAGATCAGTAGCGTTCACAAGTAGCACGCTGGAGCCCACAGGTTGGTCTTCTCTTATCTCAATGCTGCTGGGGAGAGTACTTCTAAATTGAGGTGCGTGCAGATTCACAGAGTGAGTGTCAAAGAAAACATCCTCAACTTCTCCACGGCTGTGCAATTTATTTGCCTGTAAGAGTTTCTCCGCGAGCATTTTGGCAACACCAGTTTCTTCACATTCCAAGCTGACTGGTTTGCGACTAGTAGCTACGGTTATGTTAATATACAGTGGTTTTGCAAAGTTTTCTCCATCTGTAGCTGTAATTTTCAAACTGTGAAAAGACATCTTAGCACCTAGGCCATCTATTAGTGACTGTTTGAGTGAAAGTACTCCAGAATTTGGATTTAGGCTAAATAAATCCAGTTCATTTCCAGATTCAATCTGGTATCTCACCAACTGGAGCTCATCAGCATCAATAGCAGATACAGTTGTTATTTGTTCTCCAACACCAAGATCCCTGGGGATTGTTCCCTCACAATTTATTTTCTCAAACAGAGGTATATTGTCATTGAGGTTATTTAAAATAATAGTAACAGGAACTTCAACTTCTCGACGATATGGTATACCCCAGTCAGAAGCTCGAATCCTTAAATTGTAAACCCTTGGCATCAATTCATAATCCAAGTCTTCTGAGGTACTAATAATCCCACTGAAATGGTTAATCACAAATGGCAAAGGATTTAGGTTTGCAATACTATAGGTCACATATCCATTCTCCCCTTCATCAGGATCTTTTGCACTTACTCTCATGACACTCGTACCTATTGGCACATTCTCATCGAAGGAGGCTTTATAGGATGTCTGAGTAAATTCAGGAGGATTGCTGTTCATGCCTAGTACCTTAATTAATACTTTTGCAGAAGCTCTTCTGTCACTTGTCGCAACTTCAAGTTCAAAATGGGATGCGTGTTGTGCTTTTATGGGTTCTAAAGTGGTAATAAGACCAGTGTGAGCATTTAAATTGAATTTTACTTTGCCTGGTGTATTTTTAAATACGTATTTTAGATGTGGGTAACTAGGCAGAGCTTTCACCATTATCACAGGTGTGTTTGGAGGAGCAAATTCACTTATTTCAGCTCTATATGTCTCTTTTTCAAATCTGACAGGACCAGACTTAAATTGTGGTGATGTCACATGAACAACTTTTACAGAAGAAAACTGTGGGGGATTTCCTTTATCTTTAGCCTGAAGGGTAAGGTTGTATCCAAAAGGGTGGCTCTCCCAATCAATGTGACTAATGGCTTTTATTCTGTATTCTTTACCTCCTGGAACGGACCTTACTGTTTTGAACTGCTGAAGCGGATCACCTGCAACAATATTTAATGATGCTATTTCCCCATTTGACCCCTGATCATTGTCCTCCACAGTTACAATTGCGTAAGTTGGATCTCTGTCTGATTCTGATGGAGTCAATGTAACAGCTGTAATAACAGGGGCATATTCGTTTGCTTGCTCTACATGAACAGTTAATTTTGCCATACTGCTTATACCACTGCTACCATACAGCTTCAGCCCACGGTCCACAGCAAGAATCTCCATCTCATAACGCTTAGTGTCCGAGTAGTCGAGTCTGCCAGTTAGAACTACCACCCCACTAGTTGGATGTATAGCAAACACATCTGTTCTTTCTTTAAAGCTATAGTAGAATTCTCCATTTGTTCCTATATCTGCATCTGTTGCACTGACTCTTGCGATGCTTGTCCTTATTGCTGTGTTTTCAGGCAAAGAAACACTGTAAGATGTTGGAGAAAACAAAGGCCGCAAGTCATTTGTATCCAGTACCTGTATCCTGACCTTCGTGCGCGTTTCAGCATTTGTATTTTTTTCAACTGCTTTAACAGTCAGCATATAATGGTCTTTCACCTCTCTGTTAAGGATAGCCGTGTTTCCTCCCTTGGTCCGTATTCTCAAAAAGCAAAAGTTTCCAAGAACATATTCTTCAGCTTTGAACAAGTTCTCATTGTCACCAGAAATAATTTTGTACCTTAGGTCCCATAACGGATTTGTAATGTAAATGCCCATTTTCACTGGATGCCCAACATAAGTCTTGGCTGCGGAATTCTCATACACAGTGGCATTATACTGTGCTTGTGTAAATTGCATTGGTGGAGCATGGTGTGGCCTTTGATTTCCTTCACAGTTTCCAAAATGCTGCACCAGCAGCATCAGCAGCAACAGCATAGTCAAGTATCTTCCCATGGCAGCAATTACAAAGAAACCCTGAAACAAGAGAGAGATGTGTTACAACTTAGGACTGTTCAAATATTATTCAAAAAACCTTGATGTTTAGTTTAGAATTCACGCGTTTAAGAAAACTAGGTTATATCCTTTTTTTGCAGAAAGTTTCAACATTACAGTAATAGAAACTCAGATAAATTAAAACTCCTAAAAAAACGCCAAGAATCAGCAAAAGTCTAGGAATTACTACCTTGACACGAGGGGAACACACAGAGTTAATTTCAAATGAACAATTTTATGAAGCAACAGGTTAGAGAAAACATTCCACTGCTGTCTGCTATAAGCAAGCAAATGAGATCTGAACTATTCTGGAGTAGTGAACATTCACTCCAGTCCTCTACTTCATACGTGACATTGTCTTCCGATAGAAAATTCTTATTTCCTTCATTTCACTTAGATTATAAAATGGGTGATGTTCAATGATGTGGAAATAAACTGCAAGAGTTGGCTTCAAAGTATCCTATGAGCACCTGTTCCAAGAATTATAAAAATTACAGAGAATTCTGTATGGATTGTATTCTCTCCAGCTCCGAGTACCCTTGTAAGAGTAGTGGATAGCAGCGCATACCATAAAAAACTTTTTTATCAAGCACCACTAAGTTATAAAACCAATAAAGAATAAGACATATTCCTTTATTCTCCTCTTGGAACAGATGTGAAACAAATTAGTATTGGGAGCTACAAGAATATGAATCTACCAAAATAACTTGAGAAACTATTAAGACTATTAGGATTTGTCAAACACACTCCAGAAATGACAGGGAGAAACACATGGAGTTACACCCTCGCTGGCTTTCCCTTTTGAAGAACTCAGTGTATCATTTCCAATGCCCAATCCAGGCAAGACTGCTGTAGGAAGAAAGGCAGAAACTTCAGGAACAAGACCTTTGGGACTACCCTCTTATTCTGAGTTTACAGCAACAGTCTTTCCTTCCCAAAGTCTCACAGAATAACAAATCAAAGCTTTGGAATGCTTCCTCAACAAGCCCAAGCTTTCAACAAAACCTTGGGGGAAAAATTTCTTTCCAGCAAGCAGAAAGCAATCTGGCTTTGGTTAAGTAGTACACATTCTTTTCTTTCACCTTTCTCTATTTATCCGAAATATTTTTCTCTTACCTCTCCTTTAGCATCTCCTTCTTCCCTGGCCAGCCTGCTGTACAACCCATACTAATTCCTAAGCGCACCAATTCCTAACTGTATTCTTGTTTCATTCTTCCTGATCTTCATTCCCACATTTTAGCCCTAGTTTGCCCCCACTCTGTCTTTGGCTGTCAGCCTCTCCTCCTCAGTATCCAGCCTCACACTAGTTCTGTCCATCTCAGCTCAAAAGGTATCCCATTACGTTGCCTTCTTCCTCCACTCACATTTTCTCCTGCAGTTATTTCTCTCTCCCCTAATTCCTACCTGCTCAGGCAGATACATGAAAGATCGCATTGGCTGAAATTCCATGGACTGCCTCTGCCCACTAGAAAGCATTAGAGCAAATTAATCTACTTGTGTCAACAGTTCACTCCAAAACCTCAGAAGAAGCTAATTCAGCCACTAGTAACTCGATGATGTTAAGAAGAGAAGAAGTTTCAGACTCAGGTTCATATAAACTGTAAGAAATATTAGAGAGGAATAATAAAAATTTAGCTAGCACCCTTCTAGAAGGGAAAAAAAGAAAAAAAAAAGCCATGCCTGTCTTCCAAATCTAGTAATTAAGTTACATGATTAAAGCTATAACCATAGCAAACAATAAAAAGCGATTGAGCAAACAATAAAAAGCGTATGAGCTTTTAAAAGCAAATCACTAGCTGGAACCACTACTTACAAAGTCTTAAAGCTGCATGAAGGAAAGGCTGGGAGGGCAAATGAGTGTGAGGTTGGAACAGCCACCATTTCAATGGGTTAACAATATTATTCCTCCCCTATCTACTCCTTTTCCCAGGCTGTGATTTGTCCTGGGAATAAACAGACCCTTGGGTCTTCAGGGCTTCATCCCCCTAACACACTGCCAAGTAAAAAAACCATGTAATCCCCTCACCAAAAAAAAAAAAAACCAAAAAAACCCCAAAAAAAAACCAAAAACACCATTATTTTTTTTCCTAAACAAAACTACCAAAACTCTGAAATAAGTAATTGATATCAATACTTCTAAAACTCTGAGCAACTTAACATACCATTAGACTGTCCTAAAAGACATGTTAAAGAATTATTACATCATTTTTAAGCAATCAACAGAAATGGGTTCTTTTATTGCATCTTGCTGGGATTTTGGAAGCTATTGTCAAAAACTACTTAATGATCAGCTCCTATTCTGATCTGGTCAGATCTTCCCCTCTTTTCTTCCTCAGTTAACTGTGGTTATTTTTTTATTATTTTTTTTTTTTAAATTTATGCTTAAGTCCAAAGCCTAGCTTGACCTCTGGATGCTATGGCACCCTGTAACTCACTGCCTGTGCTTATGTTTGGCAACAAGCTGTCTGAAGTGGTGTATTTCTTACGTAAAACATTGTACTGGTTTGTATCCTTTATCATTTGCTCCTCACATCTCAGGCACATTAGACACAACGCGCACCACACCGTGGTGCATTAGACTGCATTAAGATATCCAAACTCCTCATTAAAATTCAAAGTCAAACATGTGTGTGTTTTACCATGACCATAAATATTTTTCTATGCCATAATAACTTTAGCATTTTTTTGCTGCTTTTCTGTAATAACTTCACATGCAGCTTGCTCAGAACTGGCAAAAGGCAGTCTATTACACACGATGACACAACTACCAGTAAGAGAATCCATTTCTTAGCCCCAGCTTCTAAGGTTTGCTGAGTCACAACCTGGAGCTTAAGAGCATCTCTCAGCTGAACAGTGAACTAACTACCTTAGATAAAAGCAAGTTAGCCATTTCTGTTACATGACACTTTTTCCATCTTGTCATAATTTACAGAGCTACTGGAAACTAAAAAATGTTGATCCAGGATTACCCAAAAAAAAAAAATCAGCATACTATTATCTTGATAAGTATCTAAGGTATTAAACAATGCCAGTTGTAAAGACATTTAACTACTAAGGGAAAGTATTAAAGTGTTAAGATAAAGTGATAATGTGTTGGATATAAACTCAGATGCCTCACTACAGCGAGCCAGAATGACTGAATTTCAGAAACATTTTAGCCAAAGGCTACACTTTGAACTCCTAAATTTTTTATTATCTTTGGAATATGACCAGTTTAGGATTTTCTGCATCCATTTTCAACACATAAGGCAACCGTTTGCTTAACAAAACATCATAGCCCTTGGTTTATAAGAAGAGCACGTCGTATTTATTCTGAAAAGCTACTTTGAAACAAACTTTGATTTCCTATTGGGAAATTATTATTTGGATAATTTTTATTTATAGGCACATCCAGGTCACTTTTATTTATAAGCATACTCAGCACTGGGATACATAAGACAGTTTTAGTACTTAGCTACAATGTTAACAAAATTATTAACACATCAACACCGCTTACATAACATGTATACGGGAAAAAGTACTCACACAACTTAGAAAGATGAACTGTCTTCACAGTAAAGGTATAAGAACAAGCAAAGTTTTGGGGCTAGCAGACTTCAAAGTGGTAACTTATAAATGAAGATGATTTGGATAAGATAGCAGTCATATAAAAGACTCTCTTAGCAGTATGCTTACAGTATCCAGACTTCAAAGTTTATATTTTGAGACTTTAAAGTTTTAAACACAAAAATACAGAATTTTACAAACGGCAATCTCAATGCCGCGCAAGACAACAAAAAAAAAAACCAAAACACAAAAAAACCCCCAGAAACCACCAACAAAAAAACGGGCAAAACAAGCTTTTCTTCTATACAACGTATCAACAGTGACCATACATTGAGAGATTTCCTCTCCTAGCAATCAAATAAAAGTCACAGATAGGAAAAGAATCTTAAACAGGCCACACAGCCTCAGTCATGACAAGTCTTAGCCCCATTGCTATCCCTTTTCGAGATGCAAGATCTGCCAGTTAAGTGCAGAAGGACCTGCTGTAAGACTAAGCTACACCATTTACATTAGCAGAAGGAGAGTCTGTGAGCATGGCCTGTTACACTGCTCTAGGGACACATCAGAGAGCATTTTGAGGACTAAAGAGGTTCTTTAGTGCGGTTTCCACAACACTCGTCTACTGAAATCTTTCACTAACTTTTAGCAAATGTAGTGGAGGCTTCCCTCCATATGTGCACAAGCTTCTTTGATTTGAGTTATTAAGTTATTAACAATAAAGTGTCTCCACCAATCAAACATCACCTATACTTTAAAGGTCAGCGTTGATCAGCACACATAACTGATGCCATTTGACAAAAATGCACTGTGAAAAGTTATTACTGCAGCAACTAAGCTGTTATGACAGGGTTCCTATTGTAGAAGTCTATGAGAGATTGTGTGGCTTTGTGGGCTGTACCAACTGTAGTTACACCTATTCTTTCAATTGTTCAAAAGCAATTATTTATGTAGTCTGATGGGGGAAAAAAAAAAATAAAAATCAGGTTTAGCTGTTTTAACATGCTTAAGTTTCCAACCAAAAAAACTTAACAGTGTCTTTTGCTTTTCTGGGAGGGAAGGTGTCCATCTGTTCTAGTATTCAAGAAAATTAACACACGATGAAAGCGTATGGTAACGTTACTTTACTAAAGCTGGTAAATTATTCAAAAAATGTACGTTGTCGCAGAGATTAACATAACAGTTTCAACTTGTGACTAAAGTCCAGTAAGTTCGATGCTTGTATTCTCCACATTAAGAGTTAATCCCATGAGATACTTTGATTTATGCTTTCGAGACCTTTGCTGTTGAAAGGAAAATGCACCAGCTTTACTCAAACAGCATGCTAAAAAGATTCTGAATCTGGAGTGAAACAAAGTTTCACACAGAGAATTTCTACTATTTATCTGTAGGGCAGTTAGATACTAGTGTATTTAATACTAAACCCAGCAGCTGCACAAGGAAAAGCAGGCCTCCAATCTCTGAATGAAAGAGTTTGATCAAAATTTAACATGGCACCTTAAAGTTTGTGATGACAAAAAATAGTTTTACTAAGTTTCAACTCAGTTTTAAACTTCAAAATAAAATTGAAAAGGTATAAATCTTTGAGGGTTTAAATAGATTTTACATTTGCTTACTTGCACTGATAACTTAGCCATATAAAGTTCTTTGCATCTAAGTTATAAAACCCAGGAAACTATCCTACTGCTGGGACAACTACTAAAGCTCACCTTCTAGTCTCCTAAAAGTGAGATTTTTATTTTTTCAGTGAACAAAACAAAAACTTAAAAACGAAATAGTTTTCAGCGTTCAAGTGAGGTATTTTGCTCACTAAATAGCTGAATATTTCCACATGGTTAGAAAAGTAAATAGGAAATACACATCTGTTACACAGCATTCCTTTCTTTTAAAGGAAGAGAGCGGAGGTGGGAAAAGAACACAGGTAATATTTCCCATGCAGCTGCCTGGGAACAACTTGCTTGCACGCAAGTACTTTAAACAGTAGGAAAACCTGCTGTTCGAAGGTTTTAATCTGTTAATGCCTTTCCAAAAAGAAAG
>VXAK01019992.1:0-32486 GCA_013399435.1 Arenaria interpres
TAATCATAACTGTTATAAAAATGTTTGCAAATTAATAATTTTTGTGTAAGGTCAAATGGAGTGAATATATTTTACAAATGCCTATAGGGTGTGGAAACCATTTCTTTCACTCTTTTTTCAGCTGTCACAGGACTTAAAGAAGTCACAGTTTAATGTTATAAATTGTGATAATCATCTTTTTACTTGACTGACCAGGCATAGCGGGACCTTCCACAGAGGCACAAATTTTACTGGAGATAAATTATGAGGAAATAAATTCACTGATAAACTTTTCATTACAACATGATTACTCATAACTCTTTATCAGGAAACTACTGTGTCATTTTTTTGAACTGGTAGAACTGTGGAAAGAGTGTTAGTTATCGTCTTTCAGTCAGATCTAAAAATAAACCCTGGTAGAAATCACACAAGTTTTTTAAACAACATTTTGCCACCGTAAGGCAAACATTGTTTCCTGGTTTCTGCTTTTCAAATGCTGAAGAATATTATGTTCTCTTTGCAACTGCATTAATGTACAGAAACCACCAGATGAGTAACTGTCATGTTGTAGTTCCTGGAATTTCCTTTGAGCTAGTACTTTGGTGGTGGTTATGCTCATGATTGAAAATTCCCACAGAATTCACCAGTCTTGAACTAAAACATAATCTTTGCCACTGTGTGAACATCTAGAAAGTTCAAATTCTTATCTTTTTTTCATTGAGATTCTACTCGTTATGAAGGATCTTCCAACATATCTTCAAATTTATTTCCTTAGCATTATAGTAATATAAGCCTCTTCCTTGAGCTTCCTGTGAAAATAAATGGTATCCAATCTAGCCTTAATCTATGTTATTGGCTATCTGTACATGTACTTATCAAAAATTTTTACTTTTTTGATTTTGAAGGAAACCAACTCTGTTGGTTTGAGACAGAGCTGTCTCTTCCACCAAAAATATTTTTCCAATTGAAATTTTTTATTTTAGTATGTTTCCAAATGTGTTACGGAAGCAGTCATTCTTCTTCAGTTTGCTCATCTATCAACAGAGTTAAAAAATATTGTCCAAATGTGTGTATACACATGTGGGTAATGCACAAAATTTGTGCTGCATAGATGGTGGAAGTATACGAATTTAATAAAAACAGGAAATAGAACTTATTTTAGTTAGATTGTGCTACTCTTTCTCAAACAGCCTGTATCCATGATTACCACTGGATTCTCTTTGTAGTTTCAAGCTGAAAAAATATTTATGTCAAAGGTATTTTAAGTAGATTCTGGTTTTAAAACTCTTTATTAGAATGCATAGAAGAAAACATTTGATCCTTCAAAACTGAACTAATAATGAAAAAAAATGTAAAATTTTACTTGATCGAATTAACCACTTTCATTTTTAACTTTTACATCAAGACAGAGGCAAATCTGTAGCATTTCCATAACTGTAGGTGATTTTAAGGACTCAAAAGCACAAAAAAGAGATCTATGGATTCAAAACATTGCCCTCCAGTCTCATCAGTAGTACTTTATACAAGAAGCATAGCTGATTCACGTTGCTCCATTTAGTATGCACTAGTGTCAATATGAATAAGTAACAGTTGAAGAACTGGTCCTGCTATTAATAGAAAACACATGAATTTCAAATGCAGCATATTGCAGTAATCAAACAGTGCCATATATGGCTTTTAATAAGTTAGGATTAGTAATGGCGTTAAATCATCATTTCAGCCTCTCAAATTCTGTTTATATAGACCATATACATTTGGTAAAGATTAAAGTTCATGTAGGTGAGCATAGTTTCATCATAGTTTGTCATACATATATTACATATGAGTGAATAGAAAAAAAAGTTCAAAGATCATCTGTCTGAGCATAGCCTGAGAAAATACTAATTGAGGTGGGGAAAAGCCATGCCAAGGGCTGTGCTTGTAACAAAACCTTTTATTTGTGTGCTTAAAATAAAACGGTTCTTAACCTTACATAAAACTGACTAGATATGGTGTAACGGTCTCTGGCTTGTGCCTTTCTCAAAACCATACTTGGAAGTTTCAGGTAATTCTGGTTGTTGTGGTCCTAAATCATGCCAGCGGCAGTGCTACAAAATGAACATCACACAGTCATATTACATTTACATGTTAGTATAAACAGTTGTTCTGCCTGAACCCCTACCTTGTCATCGCTCGGTTTACCAGAAGAGATTTGGACATGAATGCCAGTAACACGGTGCAAGATGAAATCGCTATGGTTTATTGCCATACTTTGTGTGCAGCCCACTAATACATCTCTTTGACATTATTATATAGTTGTGAGGTGCATTAGGCCCTCCTCTGCAGCATCTGTCTGTTGCTGCCCTTGTCACTAGTCCTTGAGATCTATGCTGACTTGTTCTTTGATTTTGTTTGCTCTACTCTGTCTGTGCAGCACTCCCAGGTATATAATTATAGCAGAGGCAATTGAGATGGAATTTCTGATTATAAAGGTGAATTATCCCATTGAATTACCTACTGACTTTAACGTATGCTGCAAAATTCAGGCATTATGGAGATTGTGATGGGAATTTATTTATCTATTAAAAAGAGAGTCAGATTTTATAAGAATGAAGATGTTAAATATCTGTCTAATTTTTTTACCAGGGTGTCTGTTTGGAGACTTCTAGTTCTTAGTTTTCACCATTGATATTGATAAACAGCAACCATAAAGCTAGTTGCAGCTACAAATGTGCACGGGCTCCGAGGCTGTACAGGCTCCAAAACCACTTAGAATCACCACTTGCAAGTGGAACGTGCCTGAACAAGATTTTGACTTGTCTATCTCTACAGTTTTTGTGTTATTCCAAATATGAAGCTCAAAGAGAGTGTTTAGAGGCATCAAATTTACAGGGAAAGTGTCATAAGCAAGAGTGAGAAAAATGACAATTTTTCATCAATACATGGCAATCCTAAGTAATGAATGGCATCATGTGTTTAATTTCCACTCCTGTGTCTTAGGCTGTTTTGCATTCTGCTAGGAGAGCAGTCTTCTTGGATGTCAAATCTGTCATTTCTTTACTTGGTTATATAGAGGAAATTTCTACCTTGCCTTTATGATAAGCAGTTGATGTGATACAAAATAGCATGGGGAAAAAAATGGTTTTGAACAGTAAATGCCACTGGTGATGATATTATCCGGTTATTTTACAATCCTTACAAATCCCATTTTATAAGTCTGTTTACCAGTTGTGACTTGAGTAACTGTGCTGTATCATGTGACAGATGGTGGAGGGAAAAGATAGTGAGATTAATACGTAATTAATATAGCTAAAGTGTAATTAATTTAATATGTATTCTCTCAGGACTTGCTCTGTATAGAACTGGCTAAGAGATAACTGCAGTTAACATGAGACTTCACCAAGACATAATCAAAATATGTTCCTAATATTGTGGAAACACTTATTTCACGTTCTTGATGCTACATGAGACATCTTAGAATCTCATCTGGCAGATATTACAGGTGCAGCATATATATTGGTAAGTTAAATTTGAAGTGAAAACTGCATGTCAAAATTTAGTCCCCTTAATTACACTGCAGGGTTTGAGAGGAATAAAATTAAACAATATTTTCTCTAGTCATATTTGACAAAGTGAAGTAGTTTAAAGGTCAGATATTCTCTCAGTGTTACATCATCAATCTACAGTTGTATAGCAGTATAGAAGAGTTGTACAATAACTTAATCAACATCATTGTGCATGATCCTACTTTAGACTTTACTCATTTAAGAAAAGATAGATTAATAATTTGAATGAATGCCTTTGTTGACTGAAGGTTTATTTATTTCTTTCCTCAGAGTCTTCTAATGATCTAGGAATACACAATACAGTTACATCTTAATTTATCAATAGCAGCTGATGGGAATATGATGTTTTAAATTAAAGAGGGCATTGATCTACAAAGGTTGGATTGTGTCCAGTCCTCAATGTCCCATTTTTCAGAAATGTGGTGAAACTGGATCGCAGAAGTTACTTTCTATCATCCTGCCTTAATTTCTTTCCTTCAGTAGTTTTATGAGAAAATACAAGCTCTCTCAGATGAAACAGTGAAAAATCAAATAAACGTGTATGCTCTACCAGCTTGCACTGAAAAAACAAGAACTGTAATTCTCATGTAGAGGTAAACTGCAAGGAGCTATGGAAAAGAAGGGGTTTCACTTTTTTTTTCCCTCCAAGTGCTTCTGTTAATTCTCTAGGTGCTATTCCCCGGAAAATGTCTAAAATAATTTGAAATCTTGTTGTCTGTTTCAAATGAGTTTACACTATTTTTATTACATACATGTTTGTCCTGGGCTAGGCAGTATATGACTGCAGCTACAAAATGGACTCTCTATTGAATACTGGCTTACAGATTACTAACACAAACATTAATAAAGTAGTGAAAGTAATGACCCTCACAGAGTGTAAAGCAGTTATGGAGATACTATGTAGCTGAAGCAATATCTTTTGATCCCTCAGTCATCTCAAGTTCTTGCACAAGCCTCTCCAGTGGAGAGATACAGCTGAAAAAAAGTCATAGCTCTGAAGTGGGCAGAATTTGCTCCTTTTCCTTTCCTATTCCAGGGAATCTGTTATCCCTGGGAATGCAAATTCTCTTCTTTAGTTTTACTGAGAAGTTCTGTACCTGTACATACCCAGAAGAGGCGAGCACTTCATTTAGTAATACAGTATTTTCTTCTTTCTCTTATCTAAATTGCCTTTTGACGTATCCTTAAAAAAAAATCACAAAGATCAACTTCTAAAAGTAACATCATCACTATCTATTGCACCGTGTAGTAGTCTTTATTTTGTTATGTTATCTTTCAGACCTGTCTTTTTTAATAAAAAAAATGTCAATAAAGGCAAGTTACATAGTTAGGGATGCGTTTTCTTCACACACTTTCTTTTATTTCTTTCTTTTTATTTTCCTCTCTTAAAGTATTTGGGATCAAATTTTTCCCTTTGAGATGAGATGTTATCCATTGCAACTGAATTTGACCTTTTGTTCTTTTAAGGTTCATTGGAAGAGCCTGAACACCTGTTTTGAGAAGTTGGGTCCAGCCCTTTGTAAGAAACAAGGAAGAACACGTTGTTCATAGAAGAATGAGGAATGAAAAGGGATGCTTTCTGAGAGGACTAGGGTAGGCAGATAACCTGTGATTAAACAGCCAGATAATAAAAGATGCCCAGTGAAAAGGGAATATGAAGGTTTCTAAAACAGGTGATTAGGCGTGGGGGGAAGAAGAAGCAGCAGAAAAAATGTAAGAATAAGTGGACTTAAGTCATACCCATATGCACTAGGAATACTACGGGTGGGAAGCTAAAGTCATATGTAAAGCACAAGCATATAATAGCATTAATGTTACACAGTAAGACTAAACCATCCATGGAGTCAGACAACTAAAAATTAAAAAGCGTATAGCTGAATGTTTGCTGTAGGACCTTAACATGGATAAAGAGAATAAATGTATGATACAATTCTACAGGTATGGACCACACAGAAACAGCAGCCTGGATAAAATAAATGACATTTGTACAAAAGACCAAGACTTGGGGTTGGGGTTGGCTACAGTTCACAGAGTAAATGCCAGCAGAATGTAAATCAGATGCAAAGGACAGGTACCATACTGCTGATGCAAATGAGAATATGTGAAAGCTTGTATGGGTTGAGAAGGAATGCAATTAATATTTTCACAAGATATGTTTAAGCATCTTCACACAACAACAGTCATAAAATGTGATTTTGAATCACTTGGATATCTACAATATGTCCCAGATGCAGGAAGAAAAAGCAGGGTTTTTCAATTAATGAAACAATTTTAATAACCGTCTAACTAAACATCTCATTACATTTCTACGCTGTTTTCAGTCCTAGAATATATGAACAAATCACAGGGTATGAGTGATTCTGCACCAAAGTGCTTAGTTTCCCTTATGCTTTCACTTTGACAGAACTGGGGATGTATAACAGGCAAAATTTCTAATAAAGAAACCTTATTTATAGGTACAAGTTAATGGATATTGCTGAGACAAGCACTCTAAGAGAGTTCAAATGTTACTGCCAATGTGTGTCACAAACAGACTACCAGAAACTGTAGCAGTACAGAACAACTGCCAAGGGAAGGCAATACGCTTCTGGAAACAAATAACTATTCAAATTAGGTTTTAACATGCAAAAGAACCAGATAAGGACATGTGTTCTGTGTTGTAGTCTAATGATTTGATGTTAGAAGAGAGGTAAGATTTGTAGGGAGAAATAATGCATATATACGCACAAGCACACACATCTTTCTCTGTAATTATATAAATTAGACCAGGCTTTTGGATACACAGTGTTCCAGAAACAATTGCAAAATAAATTCCTACTCACTTGAAATAACATGGAAACAAAACAAATTCAGGTTTCAGATATATCTGAAATAGACTGGGCTGTTCTGAATGTTGGTTGGCAGATTCCACATGGTGACAAGCTATCTGCATCTACATATATTTGTAAGGTGTGCCTTAGAAGCCAAGACTTGTCATCCCTGAATTCACTAGAATATGTCTTCTGATGGACTGAAAATGGCAACAGAATTACCATTAATTATTGTCATAGGTCTGCATTAGTATTATCAATTCCTTTCTGCGTTTCCATTGAACTCACAGCCCCAGACATCACCATTCAAAATTGAATGTTCAAATAGAAAGATTATTCTTTTATATGTGCTTTTCCCAGTGCAATCTATAGCATAATGCATAGGTGAACTTAGTTACAGATGTTGCTGCATTATGGAATAAGAGTTGTGCAAAAGAAGCATGCCCATTTCCTTCTTGTTAGAAAAAATCAAAAGACTTCATGCTTCCCATCTTGGCTTCATGGACAGTATCCTGATACAAGTGAATGTAATAAATTAGTCCTTTACTTGTGTCTTGTGAGAGAAAACCTCTCCAGTCTTTCATACAAGACTGTGTGTAATCATATGCTTACATGCTTTGCTGGATGAGAGAGATAGTCACTGCTATTTGATGCTAAAGACACGGGGAATTCCACATGAAGGGAGAAGGGGTTTCTGGGCTCCATTTAAAAGCATTCATTTTCAGCCTTGAATATTTTGATAAAAGCATTTGGGCTAGAACTTCCACTGCAGAGAATACTCCTACCAGCAGACTTGGTGAAGGCATGAAACAGTGTAAAGCAAGGAGGATGTACATCCTAGGTATGGTTATTGAAGTGCGTTACTGTGCGTTTTCCTGTTGGTGAAATTAGTGAAGTCGATGTGTAGATAGATGTTGGGGAAGCATTTTTTTAAGTTAGCTGTAAATTTCAGTGAAACGTCAGTTTCTGTAAAATTATTAGAAGAGTGAATTGTCAAAATACAAATATTTCAGTGTCTCAGGCAATCTATTTTTAGTGTGCTATGTACGAGGCAGAGGGAGCACAGCTCCAATTCATGAGCAGAGCCATGCAACAACATCATATGATGCCCACAGATGACAGGTGCAGAAGAGTTGTAGGGATGTGATGGGTCTAGGTGCTTAAAGCACTGAGGTGGATCTGTCATGGTCTCCTGCATGGGCTGCTCTCCACAGCACACAGTTCCTGTCAGGAGCCTGCTCCAGTGTGTACTGTCCACAGGCTTCAGCTTCCTCAGCGCACATCCACCTGAAATCACTGACGGGCTCATCTTTGACCAGCAGAGGGTCCACCTTAGAATCAACTGGAACTGGCTCTGTCTCACACGGGGTCAGCTTCTGGTATTTTCTCACAGAAGCCATCCCTGCAGCTGCCCCAGCCTGGCCACCAAAACCTTGCCATGTAAACCCAATACAAGGTTCCTGACTACTAGCAATATTTTCTTGCCCCCTGCAGCACATTGTTTTCTCTGGGCAAGCTCAACTGATATCTGAATGAAGGAGTTGCCCCTTTCCTTTAGGAAGTGTCATCTCATCCAGCCTTCTTAGACAAACAAGACATAACTATGAACAGAAATAAAATAAAGCAAGACAGAAATACCCCAGTCACCAACCACTAAAGTCCTGGCTTGTGATTCCTATAAATCTTGATTACTCCTGGAGACAACTTAATCTGAGTTACTAGAAACAGAGATAAGAAAGCTGGTAGAAAGTGTCATGGACAAAGACTTTTAAATTAATAGCATTAAATGAACTTTCTTTGAATGCTTTAAAAAACAAAGAAACAAAAATGTGTGTTTACACTTGGACGACGTGATGTTGGCAAAGCAAAGATCCAGTTCATAGGCTGAGGAAATGCGCTCTGCAGATGGCAAAGGCAAACCTTAGTCCCAGTTCATACTCTAGCAGCTGGTATCCTAAGTTTCTATCCCTCATTGGTCTCGCTTCCTTTCATTTAACAGCCAGACTGTTATTTATTTGCCCTTTTAACAAA
Organism: Arenaria interpres; assembly: GCA_013399435.1. NCBI lineage: Eukaryota > Metazoa > Chordata > Aves > Charadriiformes > Scolopacidae > Arenaria > Arenaria interpres. The sequence goes on from VXAK01019992.1 coordinate 8,366, forward strand.
TGGGGCTTTTGTTCATTTCCTTCCTTTAAGTAGCCCTTTGTTTGTTCCTGAATTTAGGACCAAGTTGCTGAATCATCTTTGACATAAAGCACAGCGAGGGTAATGTATGAAAAGCAAAAGACAACTGAGTAGAGTATGATAGTGCTAATCCACTTGCATTTTTTCCTGAGAGGAAAATGCAGCTTGCCAGTCTCACAAGAGGCAGCAGAGGAGTCAGAGGAATTCTAACAGGGGTTGCATCACAAATAAATGGGTACCATAAACTTACTCACTGTGATCTTTTGTGAGCACGGTCAGAATTGAAGTGTGGGTGTTCCAATATCTCGTGTTAAGTCTTGAAAAAGGGAGCAGCTGCCTTTTACACTCCAGAGCAGCCTGGTGACAGTGCACAGGAACAGATGGCAGAGCAAGTGTCTCTTTCTTTGCATTTAGGCAGTCCCCTTCTCTCCTCCTGGTTCTCACAAACAGCCTCAGTGAATTTTCTTCATGCTATAAAAATACTAAACCTTTTCTTTTCACTCCAAGAAACAATCACCCTTGCTCTTTGGGGAGCAAAAAGAAAGAGGTAGAAATCTAAAGTGCTAATTTCCCCTCCCTCCCCACTCTCTTCCCAACTTTTTTTCCACAGGTCAGTCAACTGAAAAAAGAGATGAGCTTTAAGATTTCTTTTTCTGTTCCTGTGGATTGATATGTAGACAATCTTAAAAACATTTAGTAGTTGCTTTGCTATACAGAGAAGGAATGGGACAGTTGGATTCAAACTAGGAAAGAACTAATGTAGCCGTTCCTCGACTTCTGCGTCAATGCCAGACGTTTTTCCTTTCATCAATAATCTGAAAACATTAATCCTTATAGATGTAAATATGGATAGTTTATACAGATATAAACAAAACTTCTGCACAGCACATATTATCTAGTGACTATTGTCTGTTAAGTAGTGCTAGATGAGGAAAAAACGTTTGAATAAGAAACAGATTTCAGCTATTATATGTTTTCCCTGTGATTTAGACGTGCAAACCAAGTTACTGAAAATTGTGCAATGACTTGCACCTGCCAAGAGTACAAATTAATTTGGAGGTCACATGGACACTTTTAAACTCACTGCTATGGTGAACTCCACTGGGACCAAATTAACATGGCTAGGTGCTCTGTTCTTTTGTAAGAGGAGTCTGCCCAGCCGTTCAGAGTCTGCTGCTGACAGCAGCGCCTGGAGCAACCAGACTTGGATGGGAGATGCTGGTGGTAGGTCACCACTCTGAGAGTGATTCATTCAGACTGTCTGCAGGCTCACTTAGTGCCACTGAGTTGACTGCACTCTCTTTACCTTTGCAGTTGTGAAGTCTAGAGATGCATGCATTTTTTAAAAGGCAATTTCAGATTCTGACATAAATCCAAGATCTCTGGGACTTCAGACGCTCTGTAGACTCTGGAATGCCTAGGCTTTGATCCATGCTTGCTGTCAGGCCCCTATTCCTGCAATTATAGTTGATCCTATAACTCTTACCGTCCCACATTGGAAAGAATCAAACAGCAACCTAATGCAAAACTCAAAGTCCAAATATATGCTGAAGCAAACCAGGGGGCAATTTATTTCTGTAGCTGGTGAATATTCTATTTCCTGAAAAGAAAATATTAATCACAACTCTTGATGTATTAATTGAGTATAGATACTTTTCAATGTTCCAAAATATCAGAATATCAGCTAAGTATTTGCATGGAGAAGCACTTTGACATAAGAAGGACATGGACCTGTTGGAGGAAGTCCAGAGGAGGGCCACAAAGATGGTCAGAGGGCTGAAGAACCTCTCCTATGAGGACAGGCTGAGAAAGTTGGGGTTATTTGCCGTGGAGAAGAGAAAGTTCCTGAGAAACCTTATAGCAACCTTCCAGTAGCTAGAGGGGGCTACAGGAGAGATGCGGAAGGACTCTTTATCTGAGGGTGTAGCGATAGGATGAGGGGTAACAGCTTTAAACTGAAAGAGGTGAGATTTAGATTAGATATAAGGAAGAAATTCTTTACTGTCAGGGAGGTGAGACACTGGAACAGATTGCCCAGAGAAGACGTGGTTGCCCCATCCCTGGAGGTGTTCAAGACCAGGCTGCATGGGGCTTTGAGCACCCTGGTCTAGTGGGAGGTGTCCCTGCCCATGGCAGGGGGTTTGGAACTGGATGATCTTTAACATCCCTTCCAACTCAAACCATTCTATGATTCTATGATATTTGTTGATTAAACACTCCTATGACTGAAAGTCTTGTCTCTTTATTTCAAGGTCTTCAGAAATTGTTTCCTGATCATCTCCCCTTGTAAACAAGCACTCTTTACATATTCCATTAATAGGTGTTTTGTACTGCTGCAGATGAATTTGAAGAGACGGGACCCTGGGAGACACTCTTTGTTATGTGCAAGTCTCTTTAGGGCTTTGTAGAATGTCACTTTGAAAATGTAACGTGATGGAAATTGGTGAGCTGTGCTCTCTCATGCAATAGAGTTTACATAAACATTGAAATGTTGTTTCTGGTTGATATAGCCTGTAACTTCTATGAGCATTGTCCTCAAGCAACTATTCTTTAAGTGAGCAAAACCACAAAATATTTTGCCAGTGTGCTCTGTGTTGTGAAATCATATAAAGTTTTTAACTTAGTTGTACATTACTTAACTTGGCATTGAAATGGCAAAAACAAAACCACAACAAAAAACCTCAGGCCACAAAGCCAAGACAGATAATATTGCAAGTACCAATAAAGTGTTATAATTCTGTCACTGTTCATGGAACATGCAGCTGAGTTTGAGTTTTTTTGTTTGGCTTTGATATTTGGTTTTTCGGTTTTAAGTAGGAATGTTTTCTGCATGTCAAAATAAGCCACAGCCTTTAGCTTAGGCTTTAGATACAGGTGTACTTGCACTAGAAATCCCAATGGCTTTCAGTAAAAGTATACAGACTCTGGATCAAGGTAGATACATAAAGCAACTATAGAATTTTTCTGAAAAGCTGAAAAGTGTATTGATCTGTATTCTTCTATAACTTGTTCCTGAAAAAGTGGGTAGCGCAACTTCTCCTGATGCAGGCTAAAGCTCTGTGAACTTTTGTGCAACTTCACTGCCTTCTTGGACTCTGGATTATATTAAAGAGCAGAAATAATTACACTGAGAGGCCGGTCCTGCATTCCTAACATAAGCAAAATGCTTATTGGATTTGCAGTGTAGGTCTGTCTTTTGTTTAGGAAAACCTTTGAAGCCTGTTGAACAAGGACCAAGTCAAGATCTCTGAGTGAGACCCAAGTGGTGTTTTGCATAAATAAGAAATACCCTCCACATACATGGAGCATAATTATTTACATTTGTTCTGTGGATTCTTTGTAATCTGTATTCCTTTGACATGTGCAGATTTCATGAATGTGAACTGACTTTTGAGATGGCAAGAAACACAGCACTTCATGCAGAGAAATTGCTTCATATATATAAAATATGAGTGACAGGCCTGATAATGCGTATATTCACCACTGTCCTCTACTGGTTGAACAAAGAACTGTGCAGCTCTATGTTGAGTAGCACCGGGCAAACAGGGAAAAAATTGCTGTGCCATTCATTCAAATTTGAAAACTAGTCCTGAGTCAACCATGCTCATGGCTGTTTTGTGTTCTTTCTCCCATAATGTTAAAATGAAAGATTATCTTTTTTTTAAATCAGCTGTCAGGTTTATAAGAGTGAGCTAATATATTTTTCTAGGCTAGCTGATACAGACAAGATTTCAGGCACAGAAGCCTACATCATGTCTGACAAGGAAGCTGAAACATGCAAATAAAGCACATGTTAAAAACAGGTGACCTGAGTTTAACGTAATTGCTAATTGACTGGCTTCCTCAGAGAAAAGAGAGAGCTAATACCTTCAGGTAACAGGGTTGCAGCGGTAGACATGTGAGGATCAAGCTCCCTGTGAAACTGAGAAAGAGTCTCTGTGGCTCTCAAATGTTCTCCAGAGCATTAAGAAAAAATTAAATACTGAAATTAGGCCATTTACCCTGGCTTTTTATGGCTTAGATTAATATGCAGTGCTTTTGGGGCATTATGTTTTGGTTTAGGTTTGGTTGTCCAGTCGACTAGTGTTAGCCAACAGGAGTACACATAACAATTTCCTTTGTAGCACTTTCCTCTAATGAATGTTAGCTTACCTGTTGCCGCATTATAATTCTCTTAATTATAGAATGTGATAAAGGCTTGTCATTCATTGCAGCCTAAGCATATTATGTAGTTCAGTGTCCTGCCACAAAGATTTTTTTCTAGACATCATTCTTGCAGAGGAAAAAATAAAACATTTTGCTTTTTCAGCTCTAAGAACTTCTGTATCTAAAGAAGTTGGGTTTGTATCCCCAGAAAAGCAGTAAAAAGGGAAAGCAACCTTTCGTTTAGCATGTGAGCACCAAGTTGGTTTATCACAGCAGTATTTGCTCTAATTGTGTTCAGAAAGGCTATATGTGTATGCAGCAGCATTTGGAAAAATGGCTGCTTGGAGACATAAATCTCCCCTGAGATCTCACTGTGGTGGTATAGCTTTGATTTCTTTCCTAATATAATCAAATATTGTGTGTTCTAATACTGCCTTAAGTTCAAGCAGCTTCCTACTTTATTTTATTTTCCAGGGTGGAGGGCAGAGGAGGGGAAGAAATATAGCTGGGAAGGGTGTAGCTTCAGAAATGTAATCCTGATTATTGGACACTTATACATTTCAGTAGCAGAACTGGAGCTAACTGAGGACCACTGGCAGAAGGGTAGGAGTGTCAGGGCCATCCAGCCTGGCACAGGGCATCCTGCAGCCCAGCTGCTTCAGCGTGGCAAAATGGAGGCACGTCTTCATAGCAGTGTGCGGAAACCTCAGTGAAGAAGCAGTCTGGTTCTCATGGTAACCAGGATTTCCATATACTGCAGGGGTACACATAGTCTGACATCACTTTGCTGCAGGGAGGATTTCTGTGCATACTCAAGGACTAAATTAAGCCCTTTGTAAATGGAGAACGTGTGTCCATTTTTGTGTCTGTAAGCGTATGGCTTCCCCTGTGTGAAAGGGAGAGGAAAAGTGAGACAAAAGAGTATGCAAAAATTTATTTCTCTTAGTATAAACAGAAATAACCCTGACACAACCAGTTTCTCTTTTTTAATTTGCATTCCATTTTAAAAAGCAATAATATCTTGCACAGCTGGGAGGAAAGATAGATGCTAGCAGCTTCTTTAGGTCTAAGAAAATTTGCTTTGCTAATCAGAACATAGGGAAATAGATTTACTGAATGTTAGGTGATGCTTTTTGCTGTAACATCATATTACAGATTTTAGCAGGGAAAGACTGTAATGGAGATGTGATATTCATCATGCATGATACAGTGACATCTGGTGTAAGACGTGCTGTGCTGTGTGCTGCAGTTCCCAGCTAGGAAGATAATCCTTGTGCTTTGGTGTTAACAGACTCTGCTGTGGAGCCTAGTGAGACGTCTCCTTGCCCCTCATTTAAGTTGAGTTGTATTTATTGTAATATCTTCCAGGACCCCATGTTATTCAATTCTGTATTTATTTTCTGTCCTTGGGCATTATAATACAAGAGAAGCTGACTTGAAATCTCTATTGTTCTGTTAAGGAGATTGGAGTTCCCTGAGTGTGAAAGGTCTACAGTTGCTTGTAGATAATTTATAATAGGCCTGTATAGAGACCTAGAAAAGCTTAAAATTGGCTGGAGGTTGAAGACTTTTAGCATACTGAGAGATCTTTTCCTTTTTTTTTATTTTTTTTTTTTTGGCAATTAACAACAACTCTGAACTGAAAACACTTTTCATGCAGCTATTTTGGCTTGTATTGATCTAAATTATTTTGAATCCTTCCACTTGCAAAGCTTTAGTATGGGCTTGTGTGTTCTCTGATATATGGAGAACTTGCAGGGCTAAGGCAGGTATCAGTTACCATAATGCAAAACTGCAGTTCTTCCCTTTTTCTCATTACATTAAACTCTCACCTTTCTAAATGAAGTTCAGTGGAACTCTTCATAGGTGTGGTATCCACACCACCATCTCAACTGCACAATAAAGAGGTCTTTGATTTGTTTAACTTTTGAGCAGGGGTTTACTCTGCAATGTGTTTTGTGAAGCATCAAATATATTCCCAGATGATCACAAATTAAGTGACAATGTTAAAGAAACATCAGTATATTTCTTGTGAATCTGCTGTACTGTTAAGTGATACAGACCTTTCATCAAATTGCTGCTTTTGCATGTTTTAATCAACAGATTTCACTCTTCTTCCAAATTATGGTTCCCTTCTTTCTCCTTGGTTATGAATTACAATTTTATTACATTACTGTACTTGAAGTTAATGTGAGATATATGATCACAAACCTAACGATAAATATCCTTTCCTGGTCACCTACATGTGGAAAGAAAAATAAAGAAGTAAAAATGAGGAGAAATAAAAGCCAGGGTTTGGCATTTTAAGTGCTGTATCCTCCAGTGAATTCTTTTTTTTCCTGGCAGCTTCTGGTAAATGTGGAAAACAAAATTGGTGGTTATGTAATGCCTTGAGAGGAAAGAGAGCCTGCTTTGAACCGACAACAGCCTTGACAGCTTGAATGTTGAAGCTAGAAATATCTTGTCAGAAATATTGTCTTTAACATTGCAGAACCCTACTGGAGTCCTTCACTCTGGGAAGGAAAAGCAGGTGGCACCTTGGCATGCAGCTGTACTGCAACTGTGCAGGGCCACCAGCACTGGTTAGTGATAAATAATACTTGAGCTGCTGCTTTGGTATCTGTAGATGCTGTGTGCTCACCGTCCCTTCGATACCCCAGAGGGACCTGATTTTTCTGGCCTTCATGTTGGAATGTGGTGCAACCACTGTGACAATGAAGTCAAAGGAATGGCTTCTTTAAAAAGCCTATCTGTGTTGCTTGGCACCAGAAGTCCTTTACTTCCTTTTCTCCAAGTGGATCTATAACTGCATTCATAATTAATTAAAATTTCCTATTTTATTGTATAACTATAATGTTAAATAAAATGTTTAGCACACGAATAGGAGGAGACCTTCCCAGGCTGACTGTGACATAAGTGAGCTAGTACATCTCTCTCCACCCTTCCCCGTATCATTTTTAACAGGTATGGGCCTTTTTTCAGTACTTTTCATCTATTCATATGTAACAGTGCAGTAAAAGGATGCACTTGATTTATTCTGGTGTAATCATAAATGAATTTCTAGGTCACATGTAGAACTTGCAGAGATGTGCAGAATTTGCAGGCATCAGCAATAACCTGTAGATGGCATTATCCTGTGGACATGGTGGACAGATGTTTTGTCTAAAACTAGTGAGCTAGAGAGAGAAAGAGCAAGAGAAAACCAGTGGGTTAAGAGATTAAGAACAAAAGAGAAGGTCTCACTACTTCATTAAAATAGGAAGTGTGTGATAAGGAATCATCAAAGTGCTTCCTCCTGTTTTTTGGGTCTTTTCTGTGCTCAAACAGCCCAGACTGATCAAAGCCTTTGGCTGGGTGCACTGCCCAGTCCCTGACATCCTCTCTGGGATGTTGCAGTACCCAGGTAAAGCATCCATAATGATTTTGCAAAAGTAGCCCATACAGACAGTGCCCCACGTGGTGCTCCATCATACTCCCTTCAAGCTGGTGTTGGCATTTTGCAGTCCTGGAGCAACCAATCCTATATAGGCACATCCCAACAGCTTATGTGCCTGCTGTCCTAGGCACCACGGGCCTCTGCAGGTTACCCTTTTCATAGCTGAGAACAGGAGTAGAGGAGAGATCTCCATCTCTGGGAAGTTGAGAGAAATAAAAATATCCAACACGTGTGGTGCATGTGACAGTGGGCCTCTTGTCACCACAGGCAGAGCATCAGCTTGCCAAGGACTTCTGCTAGCCAAGGCCATGTCACTGGTCTGGCTATGAATACTGTCAAACAGGAGCCCAATGGGCAGCCCATCAGATCCTTTCTTGACACTACCTGCTTTTCTGCTGCAGGCATGACGAACAGTGTTGGGGGCTTGGCAGGATTCCACTAACAATTGTGAAAGCAACCAACAAAAGGATGTACCTGAAGTATATATATATTTTTATATAAAAATTTTACTTGTACTTGATGCAAATCTAATAAAAACTATTTTTAAAATATTATGCAAATATAATGCATGAACTATATATATATATGAGTGTGTTTATATATATATAAAAAAAACAGTAGATAAAATTACAAGCTACACAAAGTATTCTCCTTTTGCCTGTTATTAAAAAGAATCTTGGTCCGTTCTTTGGACCAACACTCCAGGAAAAACTAATTCTTGTCCTCCATTAAAATTTTAGACTTTTTTTTTCATTTTCTACTCTGTTATAAATCAGGATGATAAACTTAAAAGCTTCTGCATACCAAAAATCTCAGTGACTCTTTAGTTAAACTCGGAGTATTTTAACTGCTTGGTTCAGTTTTCAACTATTTTTTATCTGGCTTAAACTTTGAAAGGTATCCTTCACGAGTCAAGAATGGTAATTTACATCCCACCAATATTTTTTTTTTAATTTAATATATGATCACAGCCACGATCTTGTGCTATTAAGCTTAACCAGGGCTTTATTTTGCAGGGTTGCTTGACATTTGCTCTGGGATGGGTTCTGCTCTGAGCTGGGTTGTTTTCCCCTCTACCTCCAGAGATTCTGTTTTATTCTGAAACTGTAGTTTTTATTTGATTATAGCCTGGTTATTGGTGTTCTGATACTACCTCGGGTCGTGTGACCTGCAAAAACGTCCTCCTCCTCCTTCTGCCATTTTGTTATTACATCTCTGAATTTTTTTGATTGTTTTTTATTGTTTGGATAATGTTTGGTGTATCCTACAGTCCAAAGCACTATGATGAGCATAATACAAATGCAACTTTTACCTAGAAAATACACTAAGGAATAGGAGAAAGTTTTAATTTCAGAAAGAAATAACCTGTCTGGCAAAAAATACTCTGTAGTATTCAGAAACATCTCTTAAGTGGGATTTCCTGGAATGCTTGGTCAGATGGCTTATGGCTTGGAGATTTTACTCATTTCTTTCATTTTTAAACGAATACTTTTTTTATTTTTCTTTAAAATTTGTTCAGTTTTACTGTATTTACTCAGACAATGTAAGAAAATCAGGCAAGATGTGTTTGAAACACAAAACTCTTCTTCAAAATTTTCTTTATAATGACACAAACAGAAAACAGCTCATTAAACTTAAGAACCTCTCTAGGGAACTGATTTTCAGAGCTGCTGAACAGGTGTGTTGACCACGTGGAGTTGCATGTGTAGTATCATGTGTTTCTTGCCTCTAACTATAGGGCCAGAACTGTTTCAAGTGTAGCAATTTGGCTTTTTTTAACTTTTTCACCAAGCTGGAATTTGTATGATTGCAGAGGGCACGACCTCAGCCACTCTCAGCTCTGCATTCCTGAGCATTTTAAATCCTTCCTCCAGCATCTTCCATGGACCAGTACCCATTCATACCTTTGAATAGTTTCTGTAGGAGTTTTGAATATCTGTACCTAAGGGCTGAAGCCTCATAGACTGCAACATGCAGTTCTTCCACAGTCTTTTGGTGGTATTTTTGGGGCCGTACAAAGCTTCCCACCATAGTTTTCAGATTAATTTTTCTGGGGAAGGAGAGTTGCATATCATGTCAGAAGAGAACTGAATGCAGCCAAATTCGCACTCGCAATGCAGCTGATCAATGTCCAGTGCAATAGGTCCTGATCTATCATGGGCACTAACCCATTCAAATTAATCCAATGCAGCTAGAAGCCCAGAAAATAAGATGATGAAATCAGCAATCAGCATGATATTAATTATTACACTGATTATTGCAGGAATTGATATTCAGTTTTTACACTGTTATTTATTATACATTATTCCAGTAAAACATAAAATCATCGTGAACCTTTGAAAAAGTTTGTGAATTACACAAACATTAGGTCACAACATTCATTTTTCATTCCTTTTTCTTTCCTTTAAAATACATATAGCAATAAAAATATTATGGGTGTATTAATCTCAGTATTCTCTGTTTAGAAATTTGGCTACAATGAATTTGTGAATGCTTACAAACATTGCATACAATCTTACAGATAGAAAATCATGACAAGAGCTGATGTCTTTCTGGTCCAGATTCAAAGACTGCAAGCACTTGAGCTAACAGGATTGCTTTTATTATTTTAATTAATTTTCTTATCAGTGAGGAAACAGTGTCTTAATCTTCGGAGTTGGTTACCCATACAGAGAAATCTAGTTCTCGTAATTACATTTGAGATGGCAGTTTGCTTAGTTTGATGTGAAGCCACACAAGAATCCCCCTCAATATATTTTTCATAGATTAAGTTCTTCCAGCATGATTTTTTTTTTTTTTTTTTTTTTTTGCTAACTATGCTCTTGGGATCCTGAATAAGGGAGCAAACAACCTTTCCTATAAACTGCAGCTATTTAAGTCTATCAAATCCCACATCAAATCTTTCATTGGTTTCTATGTTTATTTCTTAGCTATCTGTATATTGCAATTGGTGTTCAGACATCCATATACATGATTTTATATGTAGTGATTCAGTGAATTACACATTATCTATTATATAAATTAAATAAGCACACATGCATTTAACTGCCAATTTCAAATCTATAAATACACTTTTATGAAGCCTGCAAGTGGAGGTGGGCACAATTTAGAAGGTCATCTGAAAACCTGGCTTTGTGCTTTTTTACAGTTACTCCAAAGGAACACAACTGTGAACAAGATAGTTGATTGTCTTTGTCATTGGAAAATCTTATAGAAAATATATTTTCTATATATAGAAATATATGTAATGGAGGGTGTAGCAAATTTTAAAATTAAGTACAAACAGTTGCTATTTAGTGAAAACTTCCATGCTGTCATAAAAAAAAATTTTCTGCTGCCAAATTCTCTTTTTAAAAGTCTAATATATGATGTTAATTATAGACTTCCACAGGAAGTCAAATTGCATTTGAACACAATATTTTTATGTTTAATAAAAACACTAGTAGAGTTCAACTGCTTGAGGAGATGTGAATATCACATACAGACAGTAGGAGAGAAACTTGGAATCACGGACACTCATGTTGAATGTAGATAGATGTGAAATTTCTGTAAATTATAAGGAGTTATTAGGTAAATAGTATGGTGAAATGGTTGTAACGGTGATCAGTGGCACAAAGTCCAGCTGGAAGCCAGTCACTGGCAGTGCACCGCACAGATCTATACTGAATTCAATACTGTCTAATATCTTCATTAATGACCTAAATGACAGAGGCTTTCACGTCTCTTCAAGTTTGTACATGATACAAAACTAGGAGGAGTGGCTCACACATCCTTTACAGGCTGGAGAAACAGGCTGACAGGAACCTCAGGAAGCTCAACAAAGGCCAATGTCAAGTCCTGCATCTGGGGCTGAATAACCCAATGCAACAGTGCCTGCTGGGGGCTGTCTGGCTTGAAAGCAGCTTTGCAGGCAAGGACCTGGGGGTCCTGGTGGACATGAAGTTGACCATAAGCTAGGAGTGTGTCTTTGTGGCAAAGTAAACCAACAGCATTCTGACACCAGTCTCTTTTTGGTGGTGCCCAGTGACAGGAGCAGAGGTAGTGGGCAGAAACTTAAACACAGAAGGTTCCCTCTGAATGACAGGAAACACTTCTTATTTTAAGGGTGACCAAATGCTGGCACAGGTTGCCCAGGGAGGTTGTAGAATTTCCATCTTTAGAGATATTCAAAAGCCATCTCGACATGGCCCTAGGAAGCCTGGTCTAGCTGCTCCTGCTTGAGCAGGGTGGGAGGGTGCACAAGATGCCCTCCAGAGGTCCCTTCCAACCTCAAACTTTCTGTCATTCTGTGATCCTGGGCCTCATTAGGAAGATTGTTGCTAGCAGGTCAAGTGGAGTGATCATTTTCTTCTGCTCATCCCTGGTGAAGCCACATCTGGGGTGCTGGGTCTTGGTTCCGGACAAGAGAGACAAGAATGTACTGGAGCAAGCCCAGAAAAGAGCCACAAATTTGACTAAGGAACAGGAGCACCTGTCATATGGGTAGAAGCTGAGGGAGCTGGGCTTGTTCAGCCTAGATAAGAGGCTATGTGTATCTTGTCCACGAGTATAAATACCTGACCGGAAGGAGTGAAGATTAGCTAGGCTTTTTACAGTGTTATCCAGTGACAGGACAAGAGGCAATGGGCACAAACTGAAATCCAATAAATTTCATTTAAGCATAAGAAGAAGTATTTCACTGTGAGTGTGAGCATACACTGGAACAGATTTTCCAGAGAGGTTGTGGAGTCTCCATCCTTGGAAATATTCAAAACCTGACTGGAAATCTTCCTGAACAAACTGCTCCGGTTGGCCCTGCTTTGAGAAATGGGTAGGACTAGATAATCTACACAGGTGACTTTCAAACTCAGCCATTCCGTGATTCCGTCATACTACTTTCAGTCCTCCCAGCACATTCTGAGTAATCTTTCCATTCATTTTTAAAATCTGATTAGTTTAGCCTATCTTTGAAGAGATATTCCAGATCATTAACAGTGCTTTGGTATCAGAATCTGTACAAAAAGATTTGACGAGTGAACCAACAAAGACCTCAGATCCACAGCTACTCAGAGTAAAACTTCTGTGGCTTCTAAGATGAATCAGTAGGTCAAAATTCTTTGACAAAAAGGTGGTTACAGTAGTGTCAGAGGCTGGAAATACTGCTGATATTTCCCCTGCATTCCTGCAGCTCGTGTTCCGGTGGTCTGGCTGCGGATCCACAGAATCATCTGGCTAAGGGCAAACATCAGGCACTGAAGCTGATGCGGAGCTTGGCTGTGTGAATTTGGGGGTGCATCCCAGGCCATTGCATTTGGAGGTCTGAGAGCACATGGTCACAGAGCTGGTGCCTCGGGACTTGCTGGCTGGATAAGATGTACAGTCCTCTCTGCCCTCCTGTTTCATTTAACAAGGAAACATTTGTATTGATTGCAGAGGCTGATGTTTAAATTTGGTTGATAAGCAACGGGAAGCAAGGGGAACTGGTCGTGAGACCCATCTGGCCAGATACATTTCTTGAGAAAAAAGCAGCACCTGCAGACTTGTCGATAAGCCCCAAGCATCGTTCTTCAGGAAATATTGAATTCAGATACTGGCTGCCTGACAAACAGATGTTGCAGTAAGAGAAAGGGCTCGTTTGGCACTCTCTCCAGGATAGTAAGGGCACCTGGAAACTAGCCCTAAAAAGACAAAAGCAGAACAGTCTGTGAGCCAATCCCTGGGACATCACTCTAGTATTTCTTTTGACATGTCTTGTAGCAGATGGTGATTATGGCCAACAAACAGAAGGGCAAGGATACAAAGTGAGCTCTTTTAATTTTTCAGTCCTACCTAGGAGGGGTCAGGACCATCCAGATTACACCTGTGATTATTTCTGGAATTTTGTGGAAGAGCATCAGCCCTACAACATACAATTCTATAAGCTGTACAGCTAGTATGATGCACACAGGCAGTATTTCTATTCCTTTTCTCCTTTTTGACACTATTAGTAGTTCCTCTCTTGTTCCTCTTAAGTGCTACAGACTAATCCTACAGAATATCTAACAGCTCATCCATAGGAATTAATCACTGCAAAGGAAACATTCTCTTGTTTAGCCTCTTCTTCAGAGAGATAGCAGAGTGCACTCATCTAGATGTCTCATGAAAGGCTGTAAAGATAAAATTATTAGCTGCTCTGAGAGACTTTCCAGCCAAGTTTCTACTTTTAATGAACAGGCTGCATCTCTACTCATTCTTGCAAACACAGAGTACGTTGCTCCAGTAGCTATACATTTACTATGTCATGAAAATTTCCTTAGACCATCAACATGTAGAACATATCTCCTCAGTGCTACCCATAGCTGGATTAGGTTATAGAAAGCTAGAAATGTATGTGATGTAGGCAGAGCTAAAGTATTTCCCACAATGATAGGGGGCCTCTATCTTCTCAGAAAAAAAATAATGAAAAAGTGCAAAAATGATTGTGTATGTTACTTCTGTAGAGTTGGAAGACAATAATCATGTGGGTGCCTGAGGGAAGGGAAAACAGAAGGGCTACATGTTTTGGTGTGTTTTGGAAAGGAGCTGGAAACAGTTTGGAAAACATTGCCTTTGGTTATCAGCACACAACTGACCATGATGGAGGAAGAAAAGTTTTGAGATTTTGTCTCCCCAGCATAAAACTAACGCTATCTGTTTGCACGCATGAACTTAGCCGTTGAGAAGGAGGTCACTTTAGTGAAAGAGTTTGCATTAACATGTCTTCCTTTGCAAAAAGCTGGCAAAAAGCAGTAAAAGCTGACTGCTACTGTGGCTACCTGACAGGCAGTAATTTGTTAGCCAGATTTATTTGATTGCATCTGATTTGTGTTCCTTTACACGTACTATGTAGTTAGTCTGCCCTTAGCAGGATTGCCCTTAAAATATTCCAAGCATCCACGAAGCCCCACTTAACTGTGAGCGTAAAAAATCGTTCACGAGGAGCATTTCAAAAATGGAAGAAAGCCAGAATGATTTTTTTAAAATATCTTCTTGATACAGAATGCCAGCAAGTCAGTGAAGCCTGAAAATATATGGAGCTTGTTTACTGTAGAACAAGATGAATAATAACACACCTAATGTGTTACACTGATGTGATAAAGTACAAGTGGTTTACAATGAACAAGAAAATCCATTTCAACTCCCATTTTTATCAAAATAATAATTCATAATAACACACTAACAATGCTAACGATAGGGTCTTGTGCTTTTGGGGAAAAGGGAATTATTTTTCATTAATTTTATTTTCAATTAAGCAGCTGTTCTGTTTGTTTCTCTTGGGATACATGTATTAAAATTTGCAAATGTTCACTGTAATTTTTACTAATTTAATATGTTTATCCATCAATTGTATTAATGTGTTCCCTGGTTTTCCCTCATCCCTCATTCCCAAGCCTTAGTCACTGTTGCTTAAAATTTTGGGGAAGATGTTTTGTTGTGTGCTTTATAATTGGGAGTTGCCTGATATGGCAGTTGTTGAGTATAACATTTTATTTTATTTTTTTATTTTAGCTATTGAATTAGAGAAGAGGCCTGGAAGGTAATTCTGGGAGAACAACTGAGGAAGGTGTACAAAGTTGGAGATCAGACACCAGTGTCTAAACATCAGCCTGCTGCTGTATTGGGTGTTATCTTAGCACTTTCCGGTCACTGCTGCTTCACGTAACTAAATTGTGCCTGTTCAGGGGTTGTCAGTTAAACTCTCCTCCTTCCTGTCTGCTTCTCAGAAGTGCTTCTGCCCCTAATATTGAGACACTGCAGTACTTTCTCCCCCTCCCTATGGCCCACAGGCACAGAGAACGGCTACACAGTGGTAGCAAGCCTCAAGGAGCTCACAAGGTCTGTTGCTCCTTCACTTAACATGTTTACCTGAAGGAGGATTGGGTGGTCTGAGCAGACTCGTTGCCTTCTGCACAAATGTCTTGCACAGGCACTGTCTGACCTCCAGTGAATAGTCCTGTGCTGCTCTAAAAATATTTTTTTCTAACGTTAGAGCTAAAAGCTCAAAGATTTTTATAGCTCAGTGTGGCAGGCTGAGGGTGGTTAGACCATCAGTTTTGGTGGCAGAGCCTGTTACTTACTTGGATTCTCTCTGAATTTTTTATGCAGAAGGTGCTTTAAATATTGTAACTGCTGTTTGTAATAGATGTCCTACAAAAGGTCAGTAGAAATTTGGCATTACTTTAGAATAAATTTTAATAAACAGCTAATTAAGGCTTTAATCTTAACAGATAGCATTGTGGCATGTGCAGGAAGTATCACTCAGTTGCCATGACGCTCCTATTACAGGTATAACCACTGGGATGAATGTACCGTAAAATGTCTACAGGTTAAGTCTACAATATTTGTAAGAATAATTTATGGTTCTTCAAAACGATTACAGCTACTCTAAACTTGAGACCTCTCTGACATCTGAAATGTACAGGTGAGGATCCAAGTGCTAGCAGTGACTGGTTTTATAGCAATGTATCTGAACAGCAGCATCCAGTTCCAGCTACCGGTCAGGATCAGGGGTTCTAAAAGCCTGCTTTTACTTTGCTACAGCTATGAAATACACTCTTTGATGCATTCTTGAGAGGTAGGTTAAGCATTAATAATACAAAATCCTCCTCATTTTTTGTTGTTGACCTTACATGCCAAGGCACTCAGCTTGTCAAATGGCAAGCTGACATTGTGAGAAACAGTTCTGGAGTGCTCAGAAGTTTTCTTCCTAAATCACTGTCTGCTCCCATTTGGTCTTGGTTATTTCCTTCTCCACCAATTTCCCTCCTCTCCCCGTGTAGTGCGTCTGATTTATTATTAGTGGGTTGCTGCATTGTCTCCTATCTGATTGTGTAACTCTGCCTTCAGTGTGGAAAGACGAGGGGAATGTGTGCCCAGTCTCTTCTCTCCTAACAAGTGTGCCTGGTGGACCAGGAGGGGTCAGACCACTCTGGGGGGCTTTGTAATCCTTGTACTTAGGAACACAACTTCCCTGTGTTCTTTGATCATTTTGCACAGCCACGAAGAGGGTCGTACACAGGAGTGGCCCAAAGCTAGGCAGATACCTATTCTTGCCCTTCTCAAGGCAGTTAAAATTGTTATTTTCTAACATTCTCCAATTCAAAATATTTCAAAAGCAAGCCTTTTGAAACAAACAAATCTTAATAAATAAAAATTCCCACTGTAAAAATTCCCATGGCATTTGAAATATTAAATATAGCAAAGAATACCTGTTAATTAAAAGCACTGCTTGTTATATTTTGTCTAGAAAAAAAATTACATTAAAATGTATAAAAGAAAGACATAAAATGAACAAAAATTCCTCAGCTAATGCCACAACCACCCAAAGTAAACACCACTTTGTGTCAAAAGAAAGTCCTCATCTATTCAAAAGGTTAAGCAGACACCCATCGTTCAGACATCCAGCTGAAGTCACAGATATCTTTTTGTCAGTTCAATACTTTATTTGCCTAATTGCCTAAACAATTGACAAGAGGAAGTTAATTCTCAATGTGTCTCCTATTTCTTTTCTAAGTTTCCAAGTTTGCCAAGTTTCTATTGCTATTTTCTCCTGAAGACTCAAAGGTAAAAAGTATTCTTGCCTGAAGAGGGAATTTCATGTACAGTCTTGAGCAAAAGTCCTGGGAGGAGGGAGAAAATTCACTGGTTTTGTCGGATGCAGTTTTCTTTCATGAGCAGCCTGGTGCCTTGGAAAATTAGATAGAAATCTGTATCAGAGATTAATGTTTGGGTCCTAGATAGATCTTCCGTCAGGCTGGTAAGAACCAATATTGATTATGAAAATAATAAGGTTGTAAGAACAGGGAACTGAAGAAGGACAGAGTTTTGCCATCACCTACTTAAAAACAGTCAGAGACACCAGATGCTAAGGCACCCTGAGTGACAAATGTTTAAAAGCTAACAGGCTATGTGTATTTCATATCAAAATGAACACACTAAGCACTTGCCCCTGTCCTTGAATGGTCTGGGAAGAGAAAGCCAGTGTTTGAGACTAAAACTATGATTAATATTTCATACAACAGGTAGATTAACAAACTTTGTAGGAAAGAACTTGTGAGGAATGGAAAGCGAACTCTGTAAGTCTACTGTTATTTCTGAGAAAAAACAGTCTGGATCAGTTTAATCAATAACATAATGACATTTCTTTCCAAGTCTTTATAATAGACCTGTAACTAGAAATGAAGTCTCTTACTATGAAAAGCACTAATTCTTCAATGTTTGAGCCTTTGGGAAAAAGAAAAAAAACAGAACCAGGCCTAAAATGTTGGGCATGCATACACCTGTATACATCTTTGTGAGAAAGCCCTTATATAAACGTTAAGACAAACATTTTGAGGCCTTTAGGGGGAAAGCTGCAAAGAAATTATGTTTATATGGTTTGTGGCTTCCATATAATATACAGTATAGCAGGCTAGAACATGCACTGTTTACATGATTTCAGTGCTTGGAATTGGTTTCCAATGCTTTTGTTTTGAAATAGGGGGCAGGGTAAGGGGAACATGGAACAAAGGCTGGCAACGTGCTTGGCTTTGCTCTTGTCACAGTTTTTGGAGACGTGTGAGCAAGAACGTGGTCCTGCAAACTGCCTCTAAAACTCATGTTTAATGTGAGCTCTAGCTGCAGGCAAAGTCAGCAGTTCCTTATGACAGCTGCCTGTAAGGAAAATGCTATGACTATGACTATGCGACAAATCCCCACTCTAGTATATATAAATACATCTTGCTGGTTAAAATTTATACTGGCAAGTTGAATGATTGAGGTAATTGCTGTTTATGTCAGTAAATTTATACCGGATCAGGTATTGGCTATCCTTCCAGAATCAACAGTCTCTGCACTCACCCCCTATACTGATCAAATTTGTGTTCTTAGACAGTCTGACATACACAGAATAATGACCATAGCCCAATAACTAGCAATTTCTATTTCCACCCCTTCAATACCATTCCCTAGAAATGGCTGGATTAAGTTTACTCACCTCCTTTCCCTTTTCATGGTAGGAGTACCTGAGCCTCAGTCAAGAATCCAAAGTTTGCTGATGCAAGAACAACTTTGCCTATGTTACTGGGAAACCAACACACAGAATGCTGGTAATAGAAGTCTAGGGAATTTGCATATAGGGAAGTTGGCTTCAGCAGCGTAAAATGCCAGGATTTCAGTTAGGTAGTATTTTACCCTTTCTGACTAAATAATATGAAGAAGATATGGGACTAAGTCCTCAGATGGCTAACCTGTAGCTGATCTGTCTTACATAGGTGTTATTCTGTGCTTTCATAAAAAAATTTGATAAAGGGTTGTGAATCAAGACCCCATCAACTAAGCCCCCATAATCCAAGGCGAAATGGTTATCGACCTGCTACACCACTTAGAGGTACACAAGTCTATAAGGCCAGATGGGATCCACCCAAGGGTACTGAGGGAGCTGCTAGAAATGCTCACCAAGTCCATCATTTATCACCAGTTCTGGCTCTCCAGAGAGGTCCCAGTTGACTGTAAGTTAGCAAACGTGGCACCCATCTAGAAGGGCCAGAAAGAGGATCTGGGGAACTACAGGCCTGTCAGTCTGATGTTGGTGCCAGGGAAGGTTATGGAGCAGATCATCTTGAGTGCCTCCACATGGCACATACAGGACAACCAGGTGATCAGGCCCAGTCAGCATGTGTATATGACAGGCAGGTCCTGCTTGAATAATTTGGTTTCTTTTTATGGCATCTGATTAGTGGATGGGGGAAAAGGTTGTGGATGCAGCGTCCTGATTTAGTAAAGCCTTTGACACAGTTTCCCACAGTATTCTCCTGGAGAAACTGGCTGTTCATGGCTTGGATGGGTGTACACTTTGCTGGGTAAAAACTGACTAGCCGGCCTCGAAGAGCTGGGGTGAATGGAGTTAAATCCAGCTGGCATCCAGTCCCAAGTGGTGTTCCCTGGGGCTCAGTACTGGGACTGGTTCTGTTTAATATCTTTATCAATGATCTGGATGAGGGGATTGAGTGCACCCTCAGTAAGTCTGCAGATGACACCTAGTTGGACAGGAGTATTGATCTGCTCATGGACAGGAAGGCCCAGATAGATCTGGGCAGTCTGGATTGATGGGCTGATTCCAATGGTATGAGATTTAACAAGGCCAAGTTCTGGGTCTTGCACTTGGGTCACGCCAACCCCATGCAGCGCTACAGGCTTGGAGAAGAGTGGCTGGAGAGCTGCCTGGCAGAAAAGAGCCTGGCATTGTTGGGTGACAGACGGCTGAATATGAGCTGGCAGTGTGCCCAGGTGGCCAAGAAGGCCAACAGCATCCTGGCTTGTATCAGAAATAGTGTGGCCAGCAGGACTAGGGAAGTGATTGTCCCCCTGTACTCGGCACTGGTGAGGCTGCACCTTGAATACTGTGTTCAGTTTTGGGCTGCTCACTACAATACAGACATTGAGGTGCTGGAGCACGTCCAAAGAAGGGCAAGGAAGCTGGTGAAGGGTCTAGAGCACAAGGCTTATGAGGAGCGGCTGAGGGAACTGAGGTTGTTTGGTTTGGAGAAAAGGAGACTCAGGGAAGCCCTGACCACTCTTTACAACTACCTGAAAGGATGTTGTAGTGAGGTAGGGATTGGTCTCTTCTCCCAAGAAACAGGTGATAGGACAAGAGGAAATAGCCTCAAGTTGCAGGGACGTTTAGACTGGATATTAGGAAAAATTTCTTCACTGAAAGAGTTATCAAGCTTTTGGAACAGGCTGCCCAGGGAAGTGGCTGAGTCACCATCCCTGGAGGTATTTGAAAGATGCGTAGAGGTGGTGCTTAGGGACATGGTTTAGTGCTAGGATATGGTTTGCAGTGCTAGGTTAACAGCTGGACTTGATTATCTTAAAGGTGTCTTCCAACCTAAATGATTTTATGATTTTATGAGCATTCAATGAAACTGACTTTCATGTTTGCACAAATCTCAGTATGTGAAAGAAACTGAAAGGTTTACCAGCCTGGATTAACATGTCTCTGATGTTTCATCAGTGGGTTAGGGGAATTTCTGTGATATTCTGCTCCTGAAATGAACAGCCACCCTTGAAAACTGATTGACTGCACAAAGCACAAGGGATGAGTTTCTCAAAAAGTCGTTAATAAACTCTGCTACTTTGGGCCATAGTGTTTCTTGTGCTTTTTTAAAAATTACATTAGATTTAACTTTATTGAAAACAATCATGTGGACAATCTTCTTCACATCAGTGAAAAAGGAATGAGACCTATTTTAATTATGTTCAGAAAGAAAAGTGGTCAGGTCCATTTGGGAATTTGGACAGATTCCCAAGCGTACTGCAGACTGTGTCCCCTTCCTAGCACAGGGCCGTGGGCCCAAATTTGGCTGTTTTTTTTTTTAGTAATTCAATGTTCCAGGATTAAAATTCTCTGACTCTTGTTTTGTTTATTTGCTTGCTTTGAATTTAGTATTTTGTTTGAAAGCTACTTTTTTTTGGTAGGAATTAGGCTTGATTTGTTGTAAAAGCAAAAAACGGAAAATTGAACCCAATGCTTCTAAACGGGTTACTAAAGTGCATGGTGGAAATAATTATATACACCAGTTGCTTAACAACTTATAAAAATGCTTTTGTTTAATTCAGCAGAAGTTAGGAAATCAGTTGTCCCCACTGTAACCAGATACTTGTGCGGAACCTCCTCAGGAATGATTTCCTGGCGTCTATTTGTACCTCTCCTTTTGGAAACACAAACTGTCATTCTAACTCCGCACTAAGGAGGGGAAGGCACAGGAAGCACACTAGTTAAAAATCAGGCAATTACTTTCTTACTCTGGGCTTTATTTTCTCCCAGTTGCTCCCTGCATTAAATTAATAACTGAACTCACCAGATCTATATTTCATGCTTTCCTCTTAATCTTTACTGTCTAAAACACTGAGAAATAACAGACTCCATTTTCCTCTGGTGGATAGTTGAAATGCCCTTAGCAAGGAGTTCTGCTGTGTAAATGAGGCCAAGTTGGAATTGCTGTGTGGGCAGGCAATGCCTAATAGAATAAGAAGTGGCTCAGAAGTCAGAGCTTTGCAAAAAAAGTAGCCCATGGAAATCCTCTTGCCCTCACTGTACACTTGAGTAAAGTCGTTACTTCATCACTAAACAACTTCCCCTGTAGTTCTCTGCCAATATACTCCTGCATCTCAATTTTTGTGTTTCCTGTCAATCTCAGTGCTTATTACCTACAATATAAAGCTTGTATGTAGATGACTGTGCATTGGGACCCACAGGAAAAATACACAGGATAATCTGTGTGGTAAAATATTGCCACTTTTATCAGAAACGTTGACAGGTGAGGAGATTCAATTTTTGTACTGGTAACAACGTTCTCCTCTCCTGTTCTCTCCTCACTCCAATCCCCGCAAAAACCCCTCTCCTACCAAAATCCAAACATGGACAGAGCTCTGATCTAAACTGAGGTAAAGCCTGAAATCTGCATAAGAGCAAATAAATGCTTTTTCTGCATTCCTTTTACCCTTCTGCCATGACTAGTCCTGCCAAAAAGAACAATGAAAGACTGAAGCCAGATTTTTTTCAACTATTATTTAAAGAAGTCCATTTTTATTGCCAATGTAGACAAAATGCAGTTAAACTTATTAATTCTAATAACAATTTCCTGTTTTAGCTAGTGCTTATTGATTAGAGGACCAAGGTGTAGTAATTCATGGGAAGAATGTGTTTGATTTTTATGGCTGGGCCAAAAAAAAATCTTCTAAGTCATTCTCTTCATAGCTATAAACCCAAAGATGACTAAAATGGTAAAACTGTGTTAATTAAGTTTCTCATAACTGCTAAATACTTTGCAATGTGCTAAGTCTCAATGTTCTTGAATGTAGAAGGTCTCAATACTTAGAAGTTCTCTAGCATGAGGTATCTTAAAAATTAACATAGTGTACTGTATAATAAAGTGTTTTTGGCTTTGCTGTATTTAATGTGTCTCAAATCTTCAATGGTTTTACTTGCTACACAATATTAATGAACACTCTTTTTAATAAAAGAAATACAACTCTTTGGTGGGGAACGAGATACACTGGAGGGAATAAAAGTATTGTTTATGTTTCCTGTTACTGCAAACTCAAGACTGAGCTGTGAGAGTCAGCAGGAGTCCTTGCATGGTATTCTTCCCAGCAAACGTTTTGCAGATTTTTTTTTTTTTTTTTTTCCCAGACTGCGGTCTGTGTACAACTATTTTTCCTCTGGAGCTGACTGTGCAGGGTACTCCACGTGGCTGGGGAGAGGCACGTGAATCTGCTGATGTACCCACAACTGCCTCGCTCATCAGTAGTGCTCCCTTCTCCCCCAGGCTCTGCTCCCCAACCAGTGACTTTTATCTCATTTTTAAAGTGAGGCAGGAAGCTTGGTTGTATTTCTGCCTGGGGAAACTTAATTTCCCAGGTGCATATTAAGATAAACACCGTTTTTGTGTGTGTGTGCATTCGTGCACCTCCAGCATTTTATCTCTACTTTAAAATGGCCATTGGGCGTTAGAGTAAATCACTTTTTCTTGAGGAGTGTTTAGCAACTGAACTGTGTTGCCACAGTTTCTCTACAAATAGAGTGCAGGTCCTATATTTTGACTGTTAGCAGAATTATACAATACTATGCAATAAAACATAGTAGAAAAATATAGCTTGTACACAATTCTAGCGAATAAAATTCAGAATTTGTCTTTCCTGTTCTCCTTTGCTTCCTTTCTTTATTGCTTGCTACCATGCTTATTGTCATTTTTCTTCCTCTTTCAAGATAAATTGCCATTTCTTTATAAAGCCTTCCCAGTTGTATCACTTCTTTACTAAAATATTACTATTTTTTCCTCCTTAGAGCACTCTATTAAAATAAAGACGTTGTCTTTACATGTATGTTAATAATGCAGCGTGGGAGCTGTAATTTTTTCTATGCGTTCAACTTTCTAAGCAGTTGCTGTAATTTGAAAGCACTTGGGGCATATATATATGTCCAAAGATTCTTGCTTGGTCAAGCTAAAATAATATTCTTGGTTTCCTGTTGAAAATTGCATTAGATTTTTCATGTTAAATGCTTGGCCGTTTATGGCATCAAAAATGTTAAAAGCAGTTTTAAATCTTGTGCAAGTACTATGAAACTATATGACGGGGTGATTTCTGAAGTATTTTGACCAAAGTGTTTTCATTGGGCTTTAGGGCAAATATTAGAGGAATACTGCTGTTTCAGTTAAAAGTAACGTTCTATAATATTAGGCTAATTGGTTCGTCAAGTGCAAAATGCAAAGAAATGAGAGACATTTTCTGAAAACACGGCACAAATATGGCCCGTATTAGAAAACAATTGAATTTCTTGACTCTTGTAATTGTTTTAGCAAGTTAGAGTCGGAAGGGACCTTCTACGCTATTGATGCTGGAGGCAGCCACATCACAAAAAAGCCGAAGAAACTTAACAGCCTTCACTGCCAAACTGTTGCAGTTTTTTTTCCCACATGACTTGCACTCGCAGGCGGCTGAAGAATGCCATTCCTTGAATTATTTAATATAGTTTTTAAG
>VXAK01019992.1:33015-50961 GCA_013399435.1 Arenaria interpres
TCCGGCGGCAGGCGGGATTGGGAAAAATGGCGTTCATTTCAGTCAACCCGCATACTTATATTTTTTTAGCCACCGCGCGGGAGAAGCGGAGGAACAGCAAATAGAGAGGCACATATAGGAAGGTTTTGGGTTGTTTGTTGTTGTTTTTTTTTCCTCAGTGTCACAGACTGAAAGAAAGGGGGGGAGAAAAACCCCCAACCCCCGGAGCAATCCCAAAGCGCCACGTTCTGAAGAAAATTTCAGGGAATGGCTACATAACATCACTGCAGCAATCTGAATGAAACGAGGCAGAATTATATGATAAATCTAACATCCATTTTGAGTTGCAGACAGCCTTGTCTCTTTTTGAAGCTTGAGCTATGCAGGATTTTATTTTCTAATTTACACTAACTTGCACAGTCCAAAATTTTTTCTGCTTTTCCTGTATTTGATTTTTATGTTTTTTCTCTTCAGTGATGTTTGTCGAACAGTACACGTCAACGCAACAGCAGCGGTCCTTAGGAAGGTACCTTATTCCGAGTGAGCTGGTGCTGTTTCTGTGCTTGCAGGGCAAAATGAATCAGTTCAGCTCACACACAGATCACGCTCAGCCACGCAAGGCACACGTGAAATATGAACTTCGTATACTGAAAGATACAAATAATGCTAAGAAAGCAGTTATTTGTTCATTCTCATTGACAAGATTCCTGAAAATCAAACCATTGCCTTTAATATTAATAATTTAAACAGGTATTAATAGGTTCCCATCATTTTAAAAAGCCCAACTTTGAAAGTCATTTTCTTCCTTAAAAATCCTTAAAATAATTTTTTGCCTATTGGGTACTTTTTACAAGACTGTATATTATGCATTCTATACATTTCAAGTAAATTCTGCAAGTTTCCGTAATTACACAATGCGTTTTTAAATCTCTTTGGAGCATATCAGGTCTAATCATAGGGCTGAAAGGTACCTGAGGAAATAACCTAGTCAATTTTGCTTCCTACCTATATCACTCTTGAAATGTCCGTGTGATCTATTTTTAAGGACCTTCAGTAACGGGCATTTTATGGTCTTCTCAAATAGATTATAGTAGCTTGATATAGACAGATATAGAGCTTGATATAGAGCTAGATATAGAGCTTGGTGTCCTTACATCGGAGATTCTGTGTCCCTTTGTAGTCCAAGAAAGTTTTAGAGAGGTTGTAATCACCGCCTTCCTCTTTTGCTTCTGCACTTTGAAGAATCACTGGTTCTACTGCTTGTAACAAGAGACAAATATTGCAAACTAAAAATCCAGGCTGGAAAGATGAAAATCCTCCAACTGCCAGGACTACACTATTGTAAATATGAAAAACTCATAGGATCCTAGGAAAACTGTTAAATCTTGATATAAGCATGTAAATTTTGATAGTGTGGGGAACTGGTGTTGGAAATAAATTGACATCCCTGGCCAGGACCTTCACTCTTAGGGTGAAGGTGAATTAACATGATCTAGACATTAAGCAATTGTTCTCTGTTGATCTTGCTGTCCTCCAAGAAGAAGGATTTTAAAGGTTCCCAATAATCAAATCTTTAAGCTAGGTAGGACTAACAAAGGGTAAGCCTGTACTAGTAATGAGTTAATTATGGAAGGAAAACACATGGCTCTGTGATAAAAGCATGTATTACTGGACACCAAGCCCTGAACAAATGTGTTAATGTTTACCAGGGAAATAAAAATATTATTTGAGGCTATAAAAGTTGTGAACTTCATTAAAAGTAAGCCTAGGAAAATACACACTGTATTATGGACATTCTATAACAGCCCTTTTTCCACACCACAATGTTGCTTCTCAAAAGGCAAACTTGGAAAATACCTTTAATTCCTGAATGTGCCAAAAGGATGTCATTTGACATGCTTGATTTGAAGTCATTGAGCCATTAACTGTTATCAATACCTTTTAGCTTGTGTGTTTTTTCCTGAGATGAGAGTGTGTCTTGTCATATGCTAACAGATAGGTTGCAAACAGAGGCACTAGTGAATTCACGCTATCCAAAACTCCGAATAGGAGGTCACTGAGTTGCTAAAATATGAAAAAAGAATGTCCTACTATTGTTCTGTCTTGACTTTCACCACCCTATTGATTGCAAAACTTGTTTTAAAACTTGAATTAAAATTGGCAGCCTTATGCCAGGGAAGATGAGTACTTTCATCTTAACTGTTAGTAAATTATTGATGTTCCATTTTAATTTCCTAAGAATATTGCTTTCTCCTTCCTGATATATTTTGCCTAAATGATACAATAAAGAAATGGATGAAGAGCGGTGTGGAAAGATTCAAAGAAAGCAGAATTATGAACTGACCCATCAAATGGAATGCTAATTTTTTACAATCAGTTGTACTCTGAGCAGTAATTATGGGTCATTTTACAAGGTGCACATTTTTCTTTTATAAACATGATTTTATACATCTCAATAAATAAGAAAATTCTATTTGTTGCTAGCATTTCAGAATCATACTTCTCTTTTGAGTGGCCCAAATATTGTTAGGAAACTTTTGGAAAAGAAACAAAGTGAAAAATGTTAGTAACATAGCATGCATTTTTATTTATTTAATTATTCTTTATTAAAAATAATGATCCTGGTCTTTTTTCACTTGGAGTATATATTCAAAGGAGGACAGGGACCAAGATCTCTGGACTTTGAACAAACAAAAGTACATATCTGTGTCCTGGGACTTGAGGGATCATTCCTTTTTGTTGTTCAGTTTGGACAATCACAGTCATATGTCACATTTTCTCTCATGGTGAAGTTCATTTGTAAAGGCAAAACACTATAAATTTTGATAAGCCTCCTGCTTAAGAATATTTTCTTTCCAGAGAATCTTTATGATCAGCTCCAGCACAGTACCAGTCCTACTACATCTGTTCTCCATGCAGAACAGCCAGATTCCTCGCTCAAACTTAAAGTAACCTGCATCATCTGCTAGGGTGTGCCAGGTGACTCGGGATTACAGTAGAGCCGTGATACCCCAGTAAGACATACCCTTGCTAAGAGCAGGAAAGACTCTACCTGGTCTGATTTACTGAAATAAATGGAGGTGGTTTGTAATGCTTCCCAGAATCATGTGGATCCCATTTTTCTTACTTAGTTCTTGGACAAAAAGAAATCTGCCCTTTCAGTAAGTTCTCTGAGCTCATTTTTTCAACTGGAAATGTACGCAGAATATTTTCTATACCTGTCATGAACAAATTTCTGCAGTAGTCTTTGTTCTCCATCCAAAGATCTTGATCCTTAGTGGGATCTGATTTCAGTTATCTCCTTCTCAATATGCAAGCTTTTCAAGCCTATGGCCACCTCCTCACTGTTGCGTGTCTCTGAAGATAGTCCTTCGGTGGTAAATACCATTAGGAGAAAAATGGCAGAGAATAAAACTGTTAAAGACAAACTCCCTTACAAAGGATTCTATTAAGACAAACTAAATTTCTGTAGTTTTTGCTCAAGGTAATACCTCATTTTTATGATCTGACACAATCCCATATTAGTTCATTAATTAATTTCTCATTTTTTTCCTCAGACTTTTTGCTGCTTATATCAAGTAACTCTCCCTACTTAGATAGTAGGTGAGCTCTATTTTTTATGAACAGGATGACAGCCTTGAAAGCCTGATTTATTTATTTTTTTTGCATTCATAGCCAAACATACAAGATGACTGATTTTTAAGAAAAAAAAAATAATATTGCTTAAGCTCCCATTTTTCATTTTGCAAGCTCTATGGTGCCTGCTCTTAAGAGCAAGAAGAATTTGGAAACAATAGGGAATAGAGAAAACTAGAGCAGGTACAGAAAAGCGGTGTAAATAAAGCTCAAACAAAATGTGGCTAAAAATTAAAGGGAAGCCAAGAGAAATTTCTGCAGCTGGAAGATATGCAATTTGGACTTACAGTGTTGATTAGTTCTCAGGCACATGCTTCGATAATGAAGTTACAGACGTCCTGCAGTTCTCTTTGGCTTTTCCACAGGTTGCACGTTGTGAGTCTGTCAGAGCATAGCTCTGCAAATGTGTGCATTTTGGGGCTTTCCCCCCTGTTCCTCACATAGTGAAATTTGTGCTATCTGGAAAGAGCAAGATGCAACTGATTTTTTTTTCTCTTTGTTTTGTATTGCAAGTAGGTTTTAAAACAAACCTAGGAGACTGATGAGCCCAAAAAGCTAGAAAGAAGTGGACATTTTTAGATAAGGGAGAAAATTATATGGGGAGTTGTTGTGATCCTGATGGCAGTGAGGCAGAAGGACGTATGTGATGCACGTAGAGAAGCTGACTATATAATCTTAGCCTTGGGGTTTACACAAAATAGGGACAATTTTTTAATGGGTAATATTATAGTTCCAACTTAGGTTTCCATGGCTGTATGGTGCCATATTATCATGCCACAAATGGGATTTTCTGGGATTTAATTTTGTGAAAAATAATTTGATCTGGTAGTTTGCACTATAGATAAAACTCCAACACATTCTATTTAGATGGCTGAAATTAGATAAGCCTTTATAAATCTTAATAAATTAATTCAGCAAAGTTAAATCTGGATTTCTGACCATTTCTCAACATGACACCACAAAAAATAGGAAATGCTGTATACTCTCTGCACAGGTGCATAGATCAGAATAGAACTAGAAAATCCTCCACATCAATCAAAACGCATTTTTGCTTTTGTATCTGTTTTATGTGGGGGTTTTATTTCGTTGTGGGTTTTTTTCCCAATAAAAAGATGGGGGTGTTTATTTTTGTATAATAGATTTTTAATCTTATCAGAAGAAAAGGGCTGAATTATTCTGTTCTGAAACTGCAAAAATGGATTTTTTTTTACAAATATCGTTGAAATATGATCTCCTTTCCTTCTGAGATCACATTCTGATGACATTAACAAGATTTCATAAAGCTTTTAGACGGTGAGTCAGCCTAAGGCAGCAAAGCTTAAGACTAAAGGGAAAACCTTGCAGCACATCTCAGCAATAAGCTTTTAGTTTATATGGTTTTTAATGCCAATACACAGCAATACATAAAGAGGTTTCAGAGGGAGACGTCTGATGTTATATGTTGCTCTCTGCCAAACTTCATGTGTTTTGCTGACATCCTATGGATGTTCCAGAGAGGAAATTCAGAATGGTATCTAATCTGATGATTTTTATTTTCCACCCAGGATTCCAGTATTTTGAAATAACAGTCCAGCTTGGAGAAGTTTCGTAACTATACAGAGCTGTAGGTAGCCCATATTTTAATTTATTCTTTTCAATTTCAGTTCAGTGCACAGGAATAAAATCTTTCTAAAGATATCATTTACATTTCAAGAACTGCAAAAAGTATAGTATTTTCAATTATTTAATATCTGTAGCTATACTACTTACTGGATAACAGTATTTAAGCCTCTGTAAACTTTCTTAGTTACTAGCTTTACTGATCCTGATGTCTGTAAAAGACTCATGTAAATTTGGACCCACTCATGATTTATTTTTGCTCTCAAATGTCCTCAGAATCATGCAAGTAATAAGTAACTGAGTTTCGATGTAATACTGAATGGTTAATAAAACATCTTTCTAGTTGATTTTGCCTTGGAAGAAGCTACTTGTAATGAGTAATTGACCATATTTGCTAAGAATTGTCCTATTAAATGTACTAATTAAAAATTATTTATGCTCAATTTTGCGTGTGTATAAACAGCATTATTTTGCACATTATACTGATTTGTAGTATGTTTATGATCCTAATTGGATAGAAAACATTGTTTGAATTTAAAAAATATTTTCTAACATTATATTGAAAATCGTAGAGGAAAGACTTGAAATGATGCACAGCAATAAAAATAATTCATATCTGTAATCTCTGAATTATTCTTCTTTTCCTTCTCTCCTTCTATTAAATGTTAGCAGAGCGTAAGTAGTGGGATCATACTCTCCCTTTTTGGTTGAATAATGGATTCTCTGCTGCACACTGAACATGTTTATTCACTATAAAGAACATATAAAAATTCATGATAGTGTTATTTAGCTGTGATAGCCAAATTTATAAACCTGAGGTAGTTTGAAAAGAGCAGAAGGTTGAAGCTCTCAAGCCCTTTTTCAGACCTGATAAAGACAGAGCAAACATTAAACTAAATGCGTAGTAATTGCTCTCGATATCATTGAATTATATTAATAAGCTAGGAAATGTTGAGAACAATAGTAATACAAGGGAGACAGAGAGGGAAAGAATGCCTATGTGCATGCTTATTCTAAAAACAGTTGCTACTTCCAGTACATTTGAACTATAAATAGTATGCAAAAATGGTGAGGAGTTCAAAGTATATAAGAAAGGAAGGAAATTCTAGTGGACTGTCAAAAAAACCCCCACACTTTAGGCCAGAATTTTACCTATCCTGTAATCTTATACATATCAGTAAGCAAACTGATCTCCTGAAAGTTTAGTTTTGAGTTTTGGAATTATTTTTTTTTCCCTTAGCTAGATTGCAGCCAGAGTAATTCTTTCCAGTGCATGCTTGGCTCATATCAGGCTTAAGAAAGGGCTTGTGTGCCCTAAAGCTTGCTCTTTCCCTTTTTCTGACTGCACCATTTGGTCTAATAAAAGGTATTATCTCTTTCTAGATGTTGATTTTAAGAAGTAGTGGATTGAAAAGAGAGAAGAGATGGTGTCCACCTTTGTACTATAGAAGTGAATTCTAAAAGGACCACTGATACCTGTAGAAGCCTGGTCAAGTTAGAAAAACTGTATTTTTTTTTAATGTCTGATAAAGACATTATTAATGATCACAGGCATTTCTCATTTTTCCAGATTAGTTCACAGTCGTGTGGGTAAGTACCACTAGTCTGCACACAACAGGGGAGATCAGCGGATGTGTAAAGCCTTTCCTAAGCTTAACTGGCTAGTTTTGCAGTTTGCAGATGTTAGATTTCTGAATCAGTAATCCTGTAAATGCACACAAGCAGCTCAGATGAAAGACAGAATTTGATTTGCTGCTGCTTTGGTAAGAAAAATCTCATTTACAATGGGAGATGTCAAACCTAAAGAGAATATGCCCTTACAAATTGTCTTACCCAAGGGGAAATTATAAAATTGAGTGTCAAGGTCATCATGACAGCCAACATGTTCCTTGCAGAATACGAAACTACTACTTTATATACTCCAGTTTTTAATATTTTAATGGGGCCTTTTTGAAGGTGTGGGGTTTGTTTTTTTTTGTTGTTGTTTTGTTTTGTTTTATACATCGATTTCCAGTCCAGATGGCAACAATAGCAGCAGAGGTGCGTAGCTGTGTTTTGCGTTAGCATGAATAGGCTCCACCGATACTGCGGCCTCTCTGGGATGTGCCATTGGCTGGGAACATCGAGAGGGTGGTGTGGCAGTTGCCATGGCAACCTGCGCTGCTCCCCAGCAGCCAAAGGGCTCTCGGCACGTTTGGAAATTGCTTCCTTCTCATTATGCTTCAGCAGTGAAAAAAAAGGTGATGCCTGCAGTTAAATATCAATGAATACATTTAGTTTAAAAATTAAATTACATTTTTAGACTGCTTCTTGGCATAAGATTGAGCCAAAATAGATCGTACCAACACTGATACAGGCAAACGGTTTACTTAGTATTTTTCAGGCTTGGTTTTTATAAGAAGAATAGATGTCTGTCTGCACACATTTCACACAATATAATGTTATAATCTTTCCACAAAACATTGTCTGTGAGTATGGAACTTGAAGGGAAGGGCAGGGTACAATATGATAGCGGTTTATTATGGGAAAATCTTTTTATTTGAGCAATGCCAGAGGGTGAGCAAGATGGGTGGGAAGCATGTGAAAATTAGGTGATGATATTGAACTGATTAGCTAACAATTATCTAGCAATGTTACTGTTTTGAAACTATCCATGCTCTCAGGATATGTCCTGGAGTGCATTGTTTTTCTTCTCCTCTATGTAAGTATTCTCTGCAGTACTACACAAAATGGCTGGCAAATGTCTTTCATGTAAAAGAGTGAAGCATGAAAATGCAATGGGCTTTTGGAATTTTTATAAAGGATTGTACGTGGAACCTGCCACTGGTTTAATGACGTCCAGTGGAGCTGCTGGAAATGTATTCTATTCAGAAATATAATCCCATTCAAAAACCAGGCTGGTATGTAATTGGCAATGATAAAGATACTGCTCAGCTACTTCATACCACCATGAAATTCTCTGGTTATTCTATTCTTTTTTCACACTTTCTTGTGAATATCTAATTTGCATAACAATTTTACAGTGACTTCTTAATGATGTGTAGCATGCCAAATGTTACTACAGGATTATGGAGTAATCTGATTTCTTTAAATCCATGAACAATTATTCTGAATAGCCTCAGTATGAATGTACAGGATGCTCTAACCTGATTGCCTCCTAGTCTGAGAATATGACAAATGTACCTAGTTTAACTTCCTTGCTCTTTTCCACTGAAGTGTGCATTAACCAGAATTTATATGAATTACAAAGAAAATTAAGGAAATTCACACTACCTATTCACTGTTCCTCCACTATCCTGGTATTTAAAATACTGAAGAAAAGACATCTCAGTCTCGAAGGGCAGAGTATGAGTGTGCATGCACTTGCGTGCGTGACCAATCACCTGCTTTCATTTCATTTCATTATTTCATTTCATTTCATTTCATTTCATTTCATTTCATTTCATTTCATTTCATTTCATGTCATTTCATTTCATTAAAAAATAATTTGAGGTCTATTTAAAAAAGTGGTTTGAGGCTGTCCCAATAAGAAGAAGCCATACTTGTCCTGTCTGCATCTATGCTATTTTCTGGAGGTGATCCTGGCATACACTGCAGTGTCAACTGTGCCCAAGTCACATGTTTGGAGGAGACTGATCAGCTTGCTCCAGATTGCTCTTTCTCAGAAAATACATCGGAAGAGAGCTAGAGGGCTTATAATGCAATTAGCAGACTGTGATCCTGCCTGAACCAGCCCATGAAGTGAGCCTAATTGATAAAGTAAGCACATCCAAACACAAATAAAACTAAATGATTTGGAGCAAATGATGTACTCAGCTCAAGAAGTACCATGGGACCATTCTTGTTAAAATTGTTTGTTGGGAGTACCCCACTGAAACTAATGGCTTTATGTATCTGTCTGATAGCAAAAACCAAGATCTGAATCTGTATATGGAACCAATGCATATGCAGCCTTCATCACTGGGCAAGGTTTGAGACGGTAAATGTTAAGATCAGTCCAAATATTTTCAGTTGTGAACTGACATGTAATTACCACTTTAAGAAGAGATGCATTAGTAACTGCGTTATGCTGAATGAAAGACATTTTGTTCCAAAATTATGATTTCTTGTTAACGTCTTTGGAAACATGTATATGTTTTCGGATATCAATAACAGCTAAGCCTAAGAGTCCCTGTTTATCCTGAGAGTAGCTCTACCCTGATAAATGTCCGATAATTATAATAAAGATATATACTTAACAGTGAGTGTGTTTCTGTGTTCACATGAGAAAACCCAGATAAAACATTCTCCTGTTGCAATAGAAGTCCTGTGTTTGTAAAAAGGCAGCTGATGAATAGAAAACAGACTCTTGTGTAATATCCAAGTCTTTGTTGGTAGTGAACAGATGCTACACCAGCAGTCCTGGGACTTTCATGGAACTGCTATGAATATGTTCACAGCATGAAAATACGGGCAACATGCTGTTAAAATGCTGCTTCCCAAATCCCAGGACTGCTATAGTGCTGCTGTAGTGTTTGCCTTAATTCAAAGGCATGCTTAAAAAAGGCCCATTATGATATAGTGTTCTGAAATTGTGTCAAATATTTTATAGTTTAGCCTGCGTAGGGCTGAAGGGCTGGGAAGGAAAATATCCATCTTGAGATATATATATATGTATATATATGATGTAGAAGAATCTGTCTTTGGGTTTCACATTTTTGGTTCTTGTACTAATAAAGAGCCTTTTCACAAATCACAAAGTAGTTTAAAGAAATGACTTAATTAGCCAGATTTTTCTTGTGCTGCAAATACATACATAAAGAAGCCACCACTGTACAATATCACAAGGAATTTTCTATTTTTATTAACCTTTTTTTAGAAAAGATGAATACTTTTGACCAAAGAATCTTATACTGAATCTATGCAAAGTACAGCATAAAAGGAAAAGTTTTGTTTACTTTTCTGTTTTTTAGATTCTTTTCAGGAACCTATTTTTACCACTTTAGTCATGCTTGAATAAATTATGTGCTTGGAATGGTAAAGACTATAGAAAAAAAAAAAACTTAAAGAATCTAAAATAAAGAAAGGGAGAGATTGCGGCCTGTGATTAATTAAAAGGATGTTAAACAAAGTTTTTTTTTTTTCTTCTGATGATAATATTTAGAGATAGGTACAATATCAAAGGCAATAAATACCTGCAAATCCAGGAAGAGGTAAGAAACAGTTAGAGGCTGTTAGAGCTCCGGGCATGTTTTAGGTCGAGTTATGTATTATGTGGTTTCTATTCCTTAGTCCTCAAGGAGGATGGAAAAATACAAGAAAATAGTGAGGAAACTAATACTTTATTTTTTTTACAACAGTAACTTTTTACATTGCATTTTCTGGCTTTCTGGTAGAGAAAGTATGACTATACTATGCTCTGTGCTGCCATGTTGAAGCTCCCTTGTGCTAGTGTATATTTCTGTCTATTGCAAAAGAGTATAAATTAGGCAATTGCAGTACACTGCAATTACTTCTGAAATGACTGTAACATAAACTTAGTTTTAATCAGAACTAGTCTGGGTCCTGATTAGAGGGAGAGAGAGGAGAGGATATTCACATGTACTTATTCCTGCCCTGAGATTTAGTAGCACCTCCTCTCTGTACTGCTGGTCACAGCACTGTTTAGGTGTAGTTGGAAAGTAACAACTGTAACTAGTTAACAAACTCCTGAAACTCTGAATAGGAACATCGTCAGCCACTGGACATTTTCTGCAAAGGCTCATTTAGAAGTATATACACCAACATAAGTTTTTTAGCAAAGCCAGGACTGTCTCTATGTTGGCATAGAGAAGCATTTCTTCCCAGGAAGGCAGTTTCTCCCTCCCCTCTATCTTTTTTTTTTTTTTTCTGAGCTATTTTATGCTTACAATATCTATTAAATATACTATTTTGTTCAGGTAATTGACCAGACATTTAATATAGTGTCTTCAAGTAAGTGGTGCAGCTCAGTAGGATCAGAAAGGCTAGAAAAACGCTTGTTTCTGAGGTCTATACTATAAGCATTTCAGTAAGGAGTTACTTGGTACAGCCCTGGTAGTCCTGTGGACTTGAGTGATCATTAAGAGTTTGGATCAAAAAGAAGCCCTGGAGATCATCTTTAAGTTTAGCTTCATCCAGTTCAAGCACCTTCAGACCACTCTGCAACATGAACTAAAGTACACTCAAAGGCGATAATGAAATTTGTTTAAAAAATTTACTCCTCATCTGAACTAAAATGCTGTATGCTGACATGGCCTAATACATCTTATTGTATTGATAAATATGTCAGTCTCACCCTATCATGAGAAGATTCATAGTGTCATTGGAGCTACCTGTCCAAATATTTAGGAAATGTAGCCTGCTGTCATTCATATCATATATGAGCATTTCATAATAAGACATTTATTTTTCTTTGTTTACAGACTATTCAAGGCTAATTATTATCGTTACAGAATTATATGATCTTGCTAGATACCCATTATATACTTCGTTTGTGCATATGTTTAATGCTCAAAGCTTTGTGATAGAGATTTGAAGAAAATTTTTACCTTGGCCTCTCAAATGAAATTGTTTTCTATACTTTTTGTATGTACAAAATGTTTAACGGAAAGTGGAAATATTACTACCAGTGGCAGGACCTCTTAGTACCAGATCTCTCCCTCTTTTTTTTTAATTCATTTTTAATTCCTTTTAATTCATGGCAAGAATAACTGAAAAACTTCCACATAGTTGATACTGCTTCACTAATTTACAGCACGGACTGAATTTAAGTACATATATTTTACATTTTTGTTGTGCTTGCATTCCCTTATTCAGCAGAGCCATATTTCAGTGCTAGCATATATAATTGTGTACACATGCATAGATGATGCTGTATGTATGTTTATTAGTAGAAAACTGTTGTGGGTTATTCTATGCAGTCTCTGAGGGAGAATGGAAACTGAAATTGAATTGCAACAGCGGTTTTGCAGAGGAATGGATCCCACTGCCTGAGGCCAACTTCGAGGAAATGAAGTTCTGATTTGCAAAGCGAGTTGTAGTCTATACTGAAGCTTATTCTGCATTTCACAGGACTGAAAATTCCCACAGCCTTAACTGAACTTCTGAGATTTTCTTGGTGGTGTTTTTCTACAGCTTTGACTCTTAGGATCTGCATGCTCTTGCTTGAAAGTGACTTTTATGCTCCTATGCACAGTTAAAAAACTGAGCCTTACAGAAAGTATCTGATTTGCTGATTGCTCTGTCATTTGTCTCTGTTATTTGTCTGCAATAGCTTTTACTGTTAGTTTCTGGCTAAATATTATTATCTTGTCTAACAAAGAAGATTGTGCTGTCATCATCCTCCTGTTTTCCTACTTCAGTTGTAGAAAACCTGCATACTATGGCATCTATTTTTCGACATCTAGCTTCTAGACTACTGTTTTTCAACAGTAGCTTCTCATAAACCAATAAATGTGTTGACTGTAAACTTCAGAACCAAAAGGAGCACTAGTTTATAGTTTCTACTCAGTCTTCCTGCAGATGAATGAAACCACAACACTGATAGCTATCCTGTATTAAGTATCCAGTTTTTGTTCCTCCCACTCTTTATTAGGAAAAAAGGTGCTTTCGTGTGAGCATTTTTGCACTTAAGTTAAATGCAGGTACTACTGGTATCATGCTGTGTAGGCAAAGGTAATTGTAGGCACAATTAGAGTCTCTGGATGAGCTGTCTTCTCACAGAAATGGGAAAAGTTCTGTTTCTGCTTCAGGTTTGGAAATAATTTTTGTTTCAGACAGAAGTCAATTACAGTTAAAATAGTTGAAAATTATCAAGTGGAAACTAGTAGGGTTTTTTTAAGCTTGTGTATACTTGGGAGGAGAATACATTTTGCTTAATTCTTGACTAATTCTTTAGGCTAGATATTAAAATGCACCAAAAGGAAAAATCTGTAGAGACTGGATGTTTCTTCCCAGGATTTTGAACCATTAATGTGTCCCAGATGTAATTTGTGAGCCACTTGAGTAGTGGTCCATGACATTCTTTTGTGTAGGAAGTGAGCTGGTCAAAGTAGAAGCTGACTAGTTCCCCATAATGCTTCTCACAAATGCCTGTGACAGAAGACACTAATTGATTAAAGCAGGAGAACAAGACAGCTTTACGACAAATGGTTTTATAAGTTTGGAAGTTATTAGATGTGAAAGCTTGAACTTCAGGGAGCTCTTGGAATGTCTCAGTGAATATTATAAGCTCCATTTGAAGTCTTGCAGAAGTTACAAGGAAGGCAAGTGTGTCTGTGGATTTTTCATGTCTGAGAACAATAATAAAAAAGAATGTTATGTTCACAGCATAAGTAAAACTTTAACCCATTCCATTATTTTTTTTTAGCTGAAATATCTGGGTTATGGTTGAAACTAGATGAGTGCAGATTTGCTGTGAAGTAGGAGATGTGTCCCTGTGTGTGTAAGCACTGGCAGCAGAAGCACAGGCTCCCTTATCACTAACAAGTAACATACTCAATAGTCAGTATATTCTTATAAATTCCCATATTCCGTAACAAGTGGTGTCCCTCAGGGGTCTGTACTGGGACTGGGACTGTTCATCATCTTTATTAATGACATAGTGGGACTGAGTGCACCCTCAGCAAGTTTGCAGATGACACAAGCTGAGTGGTAATGTGATAGATTTGAGGGCAGGAATGCCATCCAGAGGGACCTTGACGGACTTGAGAAGTGGGCCAATGTGAACCTCACAAAGTTTAAGAAAACCATGTCATGCACTTGGGTTGGAGCAATCCCCAGTATCAATAAAGACTGGGTGATGAATGGATTGAGAGCAGCCCTGCAGAGAAGGGCTTGGGAATATTGGAGGATGAAAAACTGAATGTGAGCCAACAATGTGTGCTAGCAGCCCAGAAAGCCAATCATATCCTGAGCTACATCACAAGAAGCATGGCCAACCCCCAGCTGGAATACTGAATCCCACCCTGGAGCCCTCAGCACAAGAAAAACATGGGGATATTAGAATGGATCCAGAGGAGGGCCATGAAAATGATCAGAGAGCTGGAATCCCTTCCCTATGAGGACAGGCTGAGAGACTTGTGACTATTCAGCCTGGAGAAGAGAAGGCTCCAAGGACACCTTGTTGTGGCCTTTCAATACTTAAAGGGGGCTTATAAGAAAGATGGACATAGGTTTTTTACCAGGACCAGTAGTGACAAGACAAGGGACAATTGTTTTAAGCTGAAAGAGGGTAGATGATTTACATTAGTACAAGATTCTTTATTATGAGAGTGGTGAGACACTGGAATAGGTTGTCCAGAGAATTTGTGAATGCTCCATCCCTGGAAGTGTTCAACATCAGGTTGGATGGAGCTTTGAGCAACCTGATTTAGTGGAAAATGCCTCTGCACCTAGAAGGGGGGTGGGCTAAGTCATCTTTAAAGGTCCCTTCTGACACAATCCATTCTGTGATTCTAAGAGTCTACCACATGAGTCAATGGGAGCTGTGTGTTTATGCAAGCTGTCCCACCTACATCAAGGCAAGTGGAGAATGAGTTCAAGATTTATTTATATATATATTTTTTTTAAATTTCTGATTAATCAGAAGTCTTATTTTCAATGTCAAATTTAGAATTCATGGGGATTATTCTGCTTTTTGGGAAGTTTCTGTCATTTGCTTTCTCATAGCTCAAATCAACCCTGGGGTTGGCTTAAAGCTTTATTTGGTCAAAGCTTTAGAAAAACTTGATCCGACCTTTGTGAAGGTAGCAGAATTGTTTTCTTTAGGCCTAGCTGCTGAATTCTGGGATTATTAAATACAAATGTTCTGCTTTAATGAAATTTTTTGTGGTCGGTTTTTTAAACCTGAAGTAGGAACTGAAAGTTATTAACAACATGCTTTTATGCTGAATCATCTGAGTCTTATTATGAAATACTATTAATTTTTCAAGAAACTGATGGGTTTTATCACTGTAGTTGTGCTCACTCATAGGTTGTAGATAAGACTTTAGCTGGGAAAGCTAATATGGCTCACAAGTAACTTCTGTAAGTAATAGGAGGGCATCCTAATGAAGCTTAGAAAAATACTTCACTTAGTCGTATCAATGTCTGCAGATATATCTTGCAGCTTTGCAAGTTTGCAACTTGTAGACCTTGGGTCTTTCTTCTAGTCATAATGAGTTCTTAGGTCCAAGCAAAGGCACCTCATAAATTTATTTGGTAGAGGTGTCAATTTAGGCTCCTACTAAGAGTTCATCCCATCCTTCCTCTCCCCCTCAAATGTTGCTGCTGAAAATGTCATTTTAGTGTTTAAGCTTTCAGCTTTAGATTAGAATGCAGACATTTCATACTACGAATGGAAAATCTTAACTGCAATCCCATGTCCCATTAAACCCATTCCCTACTACAACTTATAAATCTATGTCTCTATGAATTTTGAGTCATTCATGATCCTAAATATTTCCATATACGTCTAAGTCTCCTGTAATCACTCTTATTTATTCCTAATTTCCACTGAATGATGGAAGGGGAAGGAGTTTATTTTTTTGTGGCACTACTGGCACTATTTCTTATTTTTTAAGTCTATCTGGCTTTAGAGGTGCAATATGTTTGCCTTTCTGCTAATTGTTAATACTCAACTTCAAAAATCTTTCCACAGTTAGTCAGCTGTAGGGAGCTGCCTTTCACTATGCTCACTTAGCAAACTGGTTTGATTTCATCTGGTATTCCCACTGTGGGGCAGATGGCAGAAATGGCTGATATCTGTGTTACTCAGGCATGGTGTCTTCAGATCCCTGCGTCAGAACTGCATAATGTAGAGGGAAGCAATTTTTGGCTGCTCACTCAAGATAGCTCCCTTGAGTGATGAGGCATGTAAGCCTTCAGGCTCAAACCACAGAACTGTTTTGTTTTCCTTGTCCCAGCTCCCTTCCTTCTCTCCCCCTCCCTTCCTGTTTCTTGATGAATTAGGATGTTAGCTTATTAATTCTGTTCTAAAATATTGCTGAATGCAAAATAATATCAATTTAGTGATTTAATTCTGTTTCAACAATTGGAACAAAGCAGAATTATGTAATATGAATCTCAATGTATTATAGATGGCAAATGCTGACAGAAAGCTTATTGGTGTTAAAACAAAATATATAGGCTGTAGTCAATCTCCTTTTTTGCTTTCATAAGACCTTAATATCACACAACGCTGTAGCTATGATTGTAATGTAAAAAGACTCCTTAATGTGAGATTTCTTTACTTCATGTCATTATTATTCTGCTTAGTCTTTTTACCTGGTGTACTGCTTATGTTATAAAGAAAACAATTGTTTGCTCTCATTTTCCCTTACACTCCATTCTGTGGACATCAGGACCAATGTGGCCATAGCCACAACTATTTAAGTTGAAAATTTCTACTGTACAGTCCAAAACTTTAATGGTCCTATATAGTCTTTCAACTAATTTGTGTTGAATTTTAATTCTGCATATTCTTCCCTAAACTTCAGTTTTAAAATTTAGTGTAAGATAATAAGGATTGTGTGTTCTGTAGTTTGACTTAAGTATGACCATGTGCCATTTTTGTGTTTAATATTTATCCATTGTGCATGGAAAAGACTTTGTTGTCTTTTTATTTTCCTAGGCAGAAAGAAGATATTACATCCCTAGTACTTGAATATGTATCGCTTCTGATGTGAAGAGAGATCTTAAATTCCCACACTTCTTTCAGCTGAGTCATTATGTCACTGATGTGCTATTAAGAGAATTTCATCCAGCTAAACTACAAGCAAAGTAATTCAGTGTGTGGTTTGGTGTGAAGGTTGTAACCCCATTCCAAAATGCCTGTGGCCCAGGTCTCCTAAATGCATGTATTTCCCACTGTAATTGGCTCAGTGTCCTTCAAGCCACTCTGCTCAAGAAGCTTACTGCTTTCAGCTTTAGAGAATTAAAATAGCTCGCTGAAACTCTTGTAAAACTACATAAATTACAGTGGTTTGACTTGTTTCACTGTAGCAAATATAGGAAAGAAAACTATAGTCCTAATTCCACAGTAAGACTTCGGTATTTTTTATCGATTCCGGGACCTCCTATAGCCCTTGAGGAAACTGAAAAAGATGAGGGAACAGCAAGGAAACCAGGGGAACTCTTCCTTAGAAACTTATTTTAGAAAGTGTTTGCACTGATTTTAATCAAAAGCGAATCTATAGAAAGCAATAGATGGTTTCAGTTCCCTTTCTGACTCTTTCCTCATCTCTTCATTCTGTGCATACAAAGTATGTCTGTCAGGTCAGCTGCTTTCCAAAAGCTCATATAGAAACAGAAATTTAGCCTTTGATTTAGCCTTTGATTGTGTGTCCTCTTCATACTTTATTCTGGGGAGAACAGGTCTTGTGGTGTAAAACTAAGGAAAAATTTTGCATGCTGAGGGAAGGTGCAGATAGAGAGAAGAGGAATCATGGTTTGTAAAAGATGAAGATTTTTCATGGCTAGGTAGGATTTCTAAGGAACCTACGCAGACAGCTGAATATTTGTATAAGACCAAAGTGACATCTGTGGTACTACTGTCGATCAAAATATTGTCCAAAACATGATCATTTTCTGAAATTTTCATCACTACCTTGAAAATTCAGGAGAAATCGAAGGTCTCCATTTAACAGAGTCTGTAATAGGTCAATTCCTGTCCTTTGGAGATCATTCTACAAGGGGAAAAGGAAAAAAAGAAGTAAAGGGGAGTTGAAATTACTTAACAGGATTTATGGAGCT
>VXAK01019995.1:0-19258 GCA_013399435.1 Arenaria interpres
CCCGCAGCAGCCGGAGCCCCCCGCGACCCCAGTCGCCAGGAGGGAAAGGGTCCCCCCCGCCAAACCCGACGGGATGCGGGGGCTTCCCCCCCAACAGCCAGGGGGCGACGGGCCCCCGGGACAGGACCCCGCCGCGGAGGCCGCGCTCACCTACGGGCCGGGGCCGGGGCCGGGGCCGGCGGGAAGTCCTTCCGGGTGGCGGCCGGAAGTG
The DNA here is from genome assembly GCA_013399435.1 of Arenaria interpres. Lineage (NCBI taxonomy): Eukaryota > Metazoa > Chordata > Aves > Charadriiformes > Scolopacidae > Arenaria > Arenaria interpres. The sequence goes on from VXAK01019995.1 coordinate 212, forward strand.
TCCGCGTCGCCTTGGTGACGGGCCCCGGCCGCCATGGCGGTGCCGAGCTGGCTGGAGAGGCTGCGGGCCGCCAGCAAGACAGCGCTGGTGCAGGACGGTAACGGTGCAGGCGGCGGAGGGACGGGATAGCCCCCATCCTTCCCCCCGGCCCGGCGTGTTTTGGGGACCCTGCAGCGAGCGAACGGGCGGGGGGGGACGGAGCGACGCCAGGCACGGCCCTGCGCTAGGGACAGAGCCCTGGAAAAGGCCACTGGGCCACCAACGCGGGGACACGGCCCCAGAGAGGGGGGACGGGGCCCCAGGCGAGGGGACACGGCCGTACACCCAGGGACAGGTGTACTCCTGTCTACCCTCACTGCTTGCATTGCCTCTAGGGAAGCGGAAGGTCCACTACCTGTTTGAGGATGGGAAGGAGATGGCGGAGGAGTACGACGTGAAGACGGGTCAGTTAGTGAGTAAGTGGTGCTCTCCGGCAGATGTGGGCTGAGGAAGAATGGCTGCGGGTCTGCACTTGCAGGCCTGGGGTGCTGAGAGGTCAGGAAGAGATCACCCCTAAATATTCTGGGGATAACCGTGCCTGTAGATGAATTTCATAGGGACATAATTATGGTTCAGTTAGGGCCCGGGGGCTCTCTGACTTCCACAGCAGAGCAGACCTTGTTTTAGCCCAGGATCTCTCCCAAACAGCTCATCTGTCATGACAGACTAAATGGGATTGCCATCTTGCCTAACCAGGCACCAGGTCTGCAGCACATGCCGGGGTGAAATGTGCTTTTTAGGTGGCTTCCGCAACCGCAAAACGCAAGGTGTTGGTTATGGCTCTTGTCCAAAACCACATCAGCTGCGGCATGGCACCTGCTGCAACCCCACCGTGGCTTCAGCACCAAGTAGCGAAAAAGAGAGGCACTTGGTACATGATGTGAGACTTCAGGAATAGGCCAGCTCACAGATCCACTCACACCAGAGTGGAAAGGACTGGGATTAAGATGTGTATCTTCGTAACACCTCGGTGTGCTGATGGGCAACTTTGGCAGTCATTTGCTGGAAGGGTTCTTACAGAGCAGAATAATGAAAACCCTTCTTCTCCCTCCCACAGGTAGAAAATGGCGAGAGAAGAATACCCTCGGGGGCTCTGGCAAGTGGCAGGTTGAAGTGGGAGAGCCAACCTCGCCGCTGCTGGGAGCACTGGAATCAGAGCTTATAAAGGAAAGCAGCTCCAATGTACGTGAGGATCTGCAGGCACAACTGCACCTTAAACTACCCAGTCTTGTGCTTACAGTAGTGGTTGGTAGATACCACAGATAACTCACAGCCCCAAGAGACAGCCTTACCCTGCCCAGCACCCTACTATGCATCATCCTCAAGGTGTAGGGCTGGGTAGAAAGATGGCACAGCTTCGGTTCTTTTAGGGTCTTCAAAAGATTTGTAGTTTCCTTGAACAGAGAAACTGTACTGCTATGTCGGCCAACTGCTACTGGGACTTTTAGAAAAGCAGGCTGAAAGGGCGGGCAGTGCCAGGACAAGTCAGTGGGTGGAAAGCAGGGACAATGAGAGTGAAAGGCTGGCACAGGCAGCGCATAGCAGGCTGCTCCTTAACATCGCACAGCCTGTCTCATCTTCACGTGCCACTAGCTTAGGGGGCAGAGCTTTTAGTCTCTCACCAGCTTTTCTACAGACCCAAAACACAAGCACAGCCCTGCAGAGCAAAACGGGGCAGAGCCAGGCCTGAATGCAGCAGGTCCTTAGGGCAGGCAGAGCTCAGTATTTGGTTGCCTGTGAGGAAAAGACCCAGTTTCCCTGTAACCCTGTACCCCAAGACTCTCTCGCTGAACACTTTCAGCCTCCTACAAGCAGAGCAGGCAGTGCCCTGAGTAAAGGCAGAGCAGCACCCGCTCTAGGAAGGTGCTGATGCTCAGGCACTTTCCTGAGTTACTCCTTAATGCTCCAGTGTGAAAAGAGCTACTCCCCTGTGGAGCCTCTTGAGGTAGTACAGGAAGAAGGGGACAGGGAAGAGAGGAGGCAGCTGAAGAGGCCTTGCTAAAGGTACTTGTTTGCTGCAGCCTGTCTTCATGAGGAAGGATACCCTGACCAGCTTCCAGTGGCGGATCCGTAACCTGCCCTACCCCAAGGAGGTCTACAGCGTCTCTGTGGAGAAGGAGCAGCGCTGCTGCGTCATCCGGACCACCAACAAGAAGTCAGTAAGGACAGCACTGCCAGTGCTGACAATCCCTTGGGGTGGGCTGGCACAGAGGGGAGGCTAGTGACGGCACAGGGAGGTTGTCCTCTCTTCCCTTCTCTTTGTAGCGTGCGAGGGCTGAGGGTCCCCACCTCACAGCTGCATGTTTCCTGCTGTCCAATTTCCAGTCCCAGCTACCCCAGATGCATTTATGGGAGAGCCCCTCAAGCTCTGTGCTGGCAAACTAATCTTACAGTTCCAATAGCATGGTGTTTTCTTTCCCTGTCAAATGTCACTCCCTTAGAAAAATAAAGTCAGAGCCCTGCAGAGCCTTTGAAGCTAGGGCATCCCATCTTCTCTCCGCCCTGACACGGTACTTTGATCTAGTCATTGTATCTCAAAATGCATGGAGCTGTAGGACTCAATGGGGACAACAAAGTCATGGGCACCCTGGCAGACAGATTCCCCTGCGTAAAGCCGTCGTCACAACACAATGCCATGGCCTGGAGGTAGCAAGAGAAAAAAGCCAGACTGAATTTAGAAAGGAAGCACTGCAATATTCTGCCAAAAGAAATTTGAGATGTGGGAGGACGGGGAGAGGCTGTGAGGCATCATCTTATACTGTGCCAGCACACGGCTTCTCTCAGTGAACGAGGGACACACTGTGCTCCAGAGCATTTACAGCCTCAGTGAGATAAGCCAGGATGAGCAGCAGTACTGGGAAGAGATGGCAAGGAGCAAGTATTGGGAGAACAAGGGAGGATATTGGAAGATAAGTGAAAGCTATTTACAAACCGGGATGACACACCAGTGTAGAAAGCTGGGCAGGCTGCTCTCTGCTTGCCTTCCCTCCCCGACACTGCTGAGAACAGAGAAGGATCAGATGCAAGGGTAAAATCGACCCCGGTGGCTCCCAGTTGGCCCCCTGCCCTCTTTAAGCCCCTCTTTGTAGCTGGCTGTAGGTGGTGCTGTTGGCAAAGAACTGCTCCGCTTTGCTGAACGCCTTGCGGATCACGGAATCCTCAAAGTCTTCAGGCGAGGGTTTCCCACATCAGAGGAGGTGGCAAGGGGATGTTTGAGCTCTGCAGGCGAGCACACCTGGACGCTCAAAAGCAGAGGGCGGCGAGGCGGGAGGAAGGGGGAGCCTGCCCCATGAAAGCAGCGAGAAATTACAGCTCTAATAGAGCAAGAGGCTGGCCTGAATCCACCCAGAGAGGTTCATAAAAGAGTGGCACTTCAGCAGGGAGACCTGTGTAGCAAAGATGAATGAGATTCCCATCGGCCACGTGCAGGTACCCATGGAGCTAGGACAGGAAGGGAGTAGGTGAGCCTAAGTCCAACCACATACTGTCACAGACAAGCTTATCTACTCCCAGTCCTTCTAATAGTAGCATGTGAGTGGGAGCTTCCTTGGCTGTGTAGGTGCTGTAAGGTTATATTGTACCACGGAGCTTCACCCGTGCCCTACCTGACTTCAAGCATTTTTGTCCCACCCTCAGGAAAACAGTAGTCTCCCCCCACAAGCAGTCAACTCCCACACGCTCATAGACTAGGGAGGGTTAAAGGACCTGAAAGTGGCTCATGACCTGCATATGAAAGCTAAGGACTTTTGGGATTAAAGCTGAAAGTCTCCTCATTGGGAACAAGAATGACTTTGCTGTCAGTAGGGAGAAGGGACAGACTCCAGCACCAGAACACTTACTACAGGCTCCGAGATATCTTATATCATTTCTCCTGGGTCTTGGCCAGGGCAAGACACCACTCAGCCAGGCTAATTCCAAGATAGCAACAAAGGCACGGAGTCCACAGAGAGCACGCATCGCTACGGGAGAGAAAGGAAGCCTCGGAGCCTCTCCAGCCCTTGGAAGTCAGCCACGCTGCTTCTGAGCAACAGAGCTCTGCTGACCGCCAGCCAGAGGCACAAGCAACGGGATGGGTTGCCAAGTCACTGCTGAGTAGCTCAGCTCTAAATTCTCAGCATACCAGTAGCAGTTTTCCCCACCGGCTGACAAAAAGTGGGTTTCCAGTAGGAAAATAATCGAGGTGACTTCACATAGACACAGTGGATCTCGGGCCAGGGCCCGGGCTCAGAGTGCAGTACTGCCCTTGGCCATGGGGTGAGAGGCGAGGGCAGAGAATCTGCCTGCCTCCGCAGGGATAACCGCCCATCAGCTACCTCCCCAGCCCAGACAGGAGCTCTCCACTTCCACCAGTCAATCCCGTTCCCTCTGGCCACGGCAAGGGCTGCTCAAGTGGGATTTGCTTAAAACCTCTTGCTGTAAAATAAATCCATTAAACTAAACTCTAAAAACAAACCCAGAAAGCCACCTCCCCAAACGCCAAACCTGATTCAATTATTGTAGCAAGAGGCAGTGGTAACGTTAGGAGGAGGAGGGGGTGGCCAGGCAGATCTGGTTTCCTTTGATCTTGTCACAGATTTTAGTTTGAGGCCAGCCAAAGCCATTCTTCTCCCCTTCTCCTTAGTCCTGGGGCAGCAGAATGCTGCTGTTTCATTGATGACTCCCAAGGCCCTTTGAAACAGTGGGTTTTTTCTGTGTACTGCTTTNCGGTAAGAAGTTAACACTTCCTTAACATGTCTTTGTGTTCATCTAATCTCTGCTGTTTAACCTTTGACATCTCCCTTATTATCCATGTCTGCCACCTTTTCCAAATACCGACAGCAGTGACAACACAGAAGGGTTTGAGCCCCGCGGTAACAAGCTGTGTACATTCCTCCCACTGCACCAGGAGAGCCATTTGCCCTTTGTAGCTGTTTTCGCCCTGACTTGGAAAATAAACTGCAATTTGGGCAGAGGTAGCTAGAGAGGCCAAGCCTCACGCACAGCCAGCCGAATGGAGAAGAACCCCTCATGGCACGACAGCAGCCACCGCCTGTTCCCGCCCTGCTCCGGGCATCGTAGTACCAGCTACAGGACAATTCCTTGGAGGGGATTGCCCGTGAGATTGCTGGAAGAGATTAAGAACCCAACCGTGCTTCTACACCGGCACAGGACCACCAACTACTGTGTTTGGCGCAGCCCCAGGGAGAAGCAGCAGATGCACGGCCAAGAAAGAAAGGTCTCAGGCAAACACAGACGCAGGTCTTTGAGGTTCTGACCCCAAAGTCTTAGGCAATCTTTTAGCTGCCTAGACACCTTATAACCCCTCCAGTTCTCTCTGAAGCAGATCCCTTTCCCTTCGTACTTAGCAAGTGCCGAGGTTTGGTCGGTGGAGAGGCACAGGCTGGATAAGGAGCTGGCAAAAATCTCCCTGTCCTCTGCTTGGATGCGAGTGGTGATTGGGAAACTGGGATAGAGACCAGGCAAAGAGCAGCCGGGGGAGCTGAGAGTGCAGGGAAGCACCANCGGGATAGAGACCAGGCAGGTCTGGGAGGACCAGAGCAGCTGGGGCAGCTGAGAGTGCAGGGAAGCACCACAGCCACCACGGGGGCTGCCCGGAGACACTGCAGGGCAGAGGTGTGGGTGACTGTGGGTAGCTACACCTGGAGCTCTGTGCCCAGGGTCATGCCTGAGCACCACTGGGCCACCAAAGGAGGAAATGATCTCGGAACAACAGCAAGAGGCCAAAAATACAGGTTTAAGAAGGACTGCAACACAAAACAGTGCATCACTCAGGAAAGTCACAGGGCACAAGGGCTCTGACAGCTGTTTTGACAAGAGCTAATGGAAGCTGGTGCTTAGAAGGAATGAGAGGCCGTGAGCAGGGACAAAGATAAGGGACACCTCTTGGTAGGGCTGAGTAGTCTGGCCCTAACCATGTCTGGCACCACTCAAGGGCAAGCTGGAGGGACCAAGCCTGCTCACACACTAAAGCCCTTCAGGACTCTGCCAGCTCTGATTTCCACTTTGGAGGTTTGTTTCCAGTGCTCCTGCCAGCCTGGGGGCACCAGCAGGCACTCAACATGGCACCGGGTCCTCCTGCCAACCCTCAGAGGTCTGTTATCCTCATCCACGCCTTGCGAACAGCACTCCATAGCCCAGCACTGCTGGCAGGGGAATAGGAACCCCACCTTCCTCATTTCTGTCTCCTCTCTCATTTGTAGGTACTACAAAAAGTTCTCTATCCCTGACCTGGACCGATACCAGCTCCCCTTGGACGCAGCTGCCCTGAGCTTCACCCATGCCAACAACACCCTGATCATCACGGTGAGGTTCTAGCCCCACAGAACAGCACTTTGCCCTTCTCTTTATGTCCACAAAGAAGTTAAAAAATTCTTACGCGTGGGGAAATGAGGCAGAGCAGGGAGATCTGCTGAGGGTCACTGATGAGCCCCCTTCTCTGTCACACAGTCGGTGGGAGTTTCAGGTTACACCGGGCGTGCTGACACTCGCCAGGACAGCCCGGGCCACAGGAGGGGCCCTGCTCCCTGCTCAAGGTGACTCCAAGTGAAAGAGTGTCCATCCTGCCCTTTTTCCCCCCGTATATCCCCTCCCGTAGTCCTGAGCAAGCCTCTGCTCCCAGTGACGGCAAGTTTCTCGCCTCAGTGGATCAGTGTTAAGAGTCCAAGGACCTGCTGCACTCAGAGGTCTTGCACTCTTAAAAAAAAAAAAAATTTAAAAAGAAAAATAAAAATCACTGGCTGGTTTCTGTCGGAGAGGACACACGGAGAGGACACTCTGCCACACACACGGGGAAAGTGAGAGACAGCAAAGCAGCCACGCGTTGCGAGGAGCAGACAGCGGCAGAGAGATGCTTTTGAGGGGCAGGTGCTTGTCTCCTTAAACGTAGAAATCGGCTCCCAGAGAGCACCCCCTCAGAGGGAGACCCCGCAGCAGAGCTGGGGGGGCATGTGCAGAGGAAAGTCTGGGCCTTGCAGTCCTTCTCGGCTGCTGTTTGCTGCAGGCACTAGCCTTTGCCAAAAAGCACCTGCGTCCACCGCTAAACTGCAGCTGGGCAAGGGCGCTCCGAAGGGAGAACTCCTACTTCTCTGCCTACCTTTTTAAAAACACGTAGAACACGTGGGAGCATAGAATGGGTGAGCACACCAGGGACCCGCGTGACACAGCTCGCCAGGATCTTCCAGAGGGGTTGGTGGGGGCCAGGACTCCACATCCAACTGGAAAGTTTTACTTTGCACTGTAAAAGACACGCCAGATCTTCGCAAATGGCCCTGGCGCGATGGCACCACCTCCGCCACGGGGGCTTCGGAGGCAGCTGGTAACAGAAAGGCCTCCCTTGGCAGGAGGGCCCCAGCTGGTCAGCTTGGAGCAGAGGCTGAACAGGAGCACTAAGGGCATTTCTCTCTGTCCTACAGTACCAGAAGCCGAAGGAGATCCTGGCTGCAGAAGAGCAGCTGCAGAAGGAGCTGAAGAAGATAAAGGCAGCAAACAACGGGGATGGCGACTGTAAGACCCAGTAGGCAGAGGCTGAGGTGGGGGGGGCAGGTCTCCAGCACAGGTTCATGGTTATTTATTTTGCCTTTTCCAATAAAAATTAGCCCTGTTGTTAATAAGAGATGCTTGGAGGAATCTTTGCAGGCCCGGGGAGATGGGCAGGGCAGTCAGTCTCTTGACTGCCTGGTCTGCTGATTTACACACACGTTTATGATCCTTCCACCAGTTGTGGGACGCTGCAGCATGCAAAGGAAGCACGCCGCGTCCACGGCCAGCGGCCCGCTCCCTGTCCTCCCTGAGCAGAAGCCACATGAAAGCAAGGTGGTTCCCTTGGGAACTCCCTCTGTCTGCCCCCGTCACCGAAAGCAGTAACATTTGGAAAACCAGATCCCCCTCCTTGCACCCATTACCTGCCCGGGATGTGCTGGGAAGCAGCTCCTTCCTGTGCTGCTGTGCAAGGTCCTTCCTCCCGTCAGAAGGACGCTCTGGTGACCCTGGTACCTCTGCAAACAGCATCAACGCTGACGGGCACTGCCTGAACGGGCACGGCCTACAGAATAGGGCGAAGAGGCCAAGACCCGACCGCTTCCCTCCCGCCAGCCCTGCGCAACGTGCGGTGCAGAGCGCAGGGACCCGAACGCAGCCGCCTTCATTTGCACGGCAGGGAGTGGGAAGCGGTGGCCGCGGGGCAGCTCAGGAGCAGCACAGCCCTCCTGTGGGGGCACCAACACGGCCCGTCACAGACCCGGCTGCACGGCCCAGCGCCCCCGGGCACGGGGACAACCCCAGCAGCGCAGCTTTAGCAACTCACCCTCCAACCAGCTACTGCCTCTACCCTGAAGCAGCCACCCCTGCGCTTAGGTTTCTGCACGTCCTTCCATCCCGGTTTATATTTGAACAGCTCCTACCCAAACAAACCCCGCTTTTAAGTGAGCCGGTGCAGACTCCCGGCGTAGCTCCCCTGCTGAGGGCTGCTCCCAAACCACAAAGACTCCCTGGAGCCTGGGTGGCATCCCCAGTTAGAATGTGCCTCGCTGCTGGGCAGCTCCAGGACCCACCTGCATATAGTCCTCCCCAGACAGCGGGGGCACAGAATCAGTCAGAGTTGGAAGGGACCTCTAGAGACCCTCCAGTCCAACCCCCCGGCCAAAGCAGGGTTGCCCAGAGCACATCACTCAGGGCTGCATCCAGGCGGGGCTTGAAGATCTCCAGAGAAGGGGACTCCACACCCTCCCTGGGCAGCCTCTTCCAGGGCTCTGCCACCCTCACCCCAAAGAAGTTCTTCCTCCCATTGGAGTGGAACTTCCCATGGTCCAGCTTGTGCCCGTTGCCCCTCGTCCTGTCACTGGGAACCACTGGAAAGAGTCCGGCTCCATCCTCCTTCAACCCCCCCTTTAGAGACTTGTCAGCATTCAGAAGGTCTCCCCTCAGCCTTCTCTTCTCCAGGCTCAAGAGCCCCAGCTCTCTCAGCCTTTCCTCATCAGGGAGATGCTCCAACCCCTCCATCATCTCTGTTGCCCTACACCACTGACTGGTAGAGCTCAGCAGAGCCAGCCCCACTTGTAGCTTCCCTGTTCCCCAACGTCACCTGAAACGTGAGGTTGCATCCTTCCACTGACCACTGCTGCCACCACCACGGGGCTGCAGCTCTGCTCCAGGCCTCACCCAGGAAGAACCCAAAAACAGGACCCACCAACACGGGCTGTGGAAAAGACACGGCAGGAGGGGCAGCAGCAGTGGCGTGGGCAGAGCCCGCCATGGGAGGAGTTTCCCACACCAGCGACACACCAGCGACACTTGCTCACCTGCTCAGCTCACGCAGCCATTCCTACTCTGGGCCTTGCCCGAGTCCCAGTGCAATAAAGAACCTTTCCTCCCACCCCACAGTTACTCCGGTTCCTTCACAGCCCCTCCCTGGGGCCACCGCCAAAGGTATTTAATATCTCCATCCCTCCCTCCCCATTTCATTAAAGGACCTGGAACGCACCAGGACCTGAGAAAAACCAGCCCTCCCCCCTTCCCAAGCTCTGCCAGCTCTCTCTGGTCTCCTGTCTCATCACCCATATTTACCCCAAGCAACACAGCAGCAGAATTTAGCAACCCCTGCCGCAAAGCACCATCTTCTCAGCAGCAGCTCAGCGTTACCAATCGCCTCGAGGGGCCCCCCCGAATCAGTATCTTGGGGTATCAGTCCTTGGGATCTATCGCTTTGAGACGATGGAAGACGGTTCCAGCCATGGCTTCTTTTTACAGCAGCAGATCATTGCTTGGGGCACTTAGACATCAACTCTGCCGCTTACACAAGGAGAATACGTAGAACTATGGCAGCCCAGCAGCAAGCAGGCAGGAGTGACAGCGGAGGAACAGGCTCAGATCAGGAACTGCGACAGGGAGCTCCTCTCTCACACCCCCTGGGAATGGAGGGCTCCCTTCAAGAAGCTGAGGAGCTCCTTGGTTCCGCTCGCTCCCTGCTCAGGAAGGGACTCCAGCAAACAGCCCCTGCCAATTCTTGTGCATCACAAGGGAAGAGCAGCCTCTTGACGGTGGAAATTACCTAGTAAGTTCTAACAAAGAGAAGTTCTAACATGCTGCATGCTTTGCCCTAAAAGTGCTCCCCATCTGTGATACAAAACCTCTCCTTTACCTATCCAGGATTCCCAAACACTCAGCCAAGTAGAGTTCACGCACCTCTTTCCCCAAGGAGGACCAGACCCAGACACTGCTGCATTCACCCACAGCACATTCATCCACAGACACCCACGTCTGTCCAGACAGCCCAGAGCATGCTGAAAGTCATGGTTGTTCTGAGACCCAGCTGGGTTCAGAAGGCTGACACGAAAAAGAGCAGAGCCCTCTTATATGTGCCCACAGGAGCCCCATAAATCACAGAATGATATGGGGCTGGAAGGGACCTCTGGAGATCATCTAGGCCAACCCCCTGCCAAAGCAGGGCCACCCAGCGCAGGTCCCACAGGAACATGTCCAAGTGGGGTTTGAATGTTTCCAGAGAAGGAGACTCCACCACCTCCCTGGGCAGCCTCTTCAGGGCTCTGCCACCCTCACAGTGAAGAAGTTCCTCCTCATGTTTAGGTGGAACTTCTTATGTTCCAGTTTGTGCCCGTTCCCTCTTGTCCTGTCCCTGGGCACCACTGAGAAAAGACTGGCCCCATCCTCCTGACACCCACCCTTGAAGTATTTATAGGTGTTGATCAGATCCCCCCTCAGCCTTCTCTTCTCCAGACTCAAAAGACCCAAGTCCCTCAGCCTTTCCTCATCAGAGAGATGCTCCAGGCCCCTCATCATCTTTGTAGCCCTCTGCCATCCCCTCCCCAGCAGTTCCCTGTCCTTCTGGAACTGGGGAGCCCAGAACTGGACCCAGTGCTCCAGATGGGGCCTCTCCAGGGCAGAGCAGAGGGGCAGGATGACCTCCCTCCACCTGCTGCTCACACTCTTCCTGATGCCCTCCAGGATGCCCTTGGCCTTCTTGGCCACCAGGGCCCATTGCTGGCTCACGGGCATCCTGTTGTCCACCAGGACCCCCAGGTCTTTTTCCTCAGAGCTGTTCTCATCAAGGCCTTGGTGTTTGCCCTAGTCCAGTTTGCTGCTTCATTCTGTAGGCAACATGCCAGTTGCAGATCCTACGTTTTGAATTCTCATTTCACGAAGTGACTCGAGATCCAAGATCCCAGGAACTGCCTTCAACGCAGCAGTACCCCAGGGCCTCGCCAGGGAGAGATAGCTATTAGACATGTAGACGGTGTCTGAAAACGGGCCCAGCCTCCTCCACCCAGCCAAGCGTCTGCGATCAGCGGGTAACACTGCAGCCCCTTTGGAATCTGAAACAAGACATAGCATCTCTTTTGTTTCCCTTCAGAGTTTTATTTAGCAAAACGCGACTGTTTCAGCCCTGCCGAGTGCGCAGCCTGACCTGACGGCCAGCTCGGGGAGGCACACACTGAAAGCAGGGCTGGCTCTGCCTTTTAGCTCGATTCTCCCTCTTGGCTGCGCAGGACAACCCAAGCAGCCGTCGGGAGAGCAAGGGCAGGTGAAAGGTGGGCCCTGCTCCAGGCACCTTTCCCTTTCACCAAATCATGCCACCCCACACACAGCCTAGACCTGCTTCACGTGGCTCAGAGCTTGGCTGATCTCAAACCTGACCAGCACATACGGCTCACAGGGCATCCCGGCTCAACCTGCCCCTCAAACGTTGTATCCACAGAAAAAAAGACTTTAAAAAAAAAAAAAAAAAAGAACACAGTTAATAAAACAAACCCTGACTTGCACAAAATAAAAAGGGTAAAGGACAACAGGTTTTATTCCCCTAACGGGCAGGTGAGGTTGAGAAAGTCTGGCCCTTTGTGCACTCTTGGGTGTAGCTTTCTGGCAGGCAGAAAAAAAAAATAAAAATATCCCTTCAGAAGCCTTGGGGGCCACTCTCACCTCCCCTGCCCTGTGATTCCCTGAGCCAAGTGTCAACTCTGCTGAGTCGGGGTGACCAGAAGCAGCTGCGGTGCCCTTCACGGGGCAGTGAAGTCTAGGACGTGCAGGGCTGAGGCCAGGGCAGCGTAGAGGTGGGTGGTGCTGAAACGGAGGCAGTACACGGGGCTGCTGGTGGGTGAGGACAGGTGAAAGCTCTGCAGGAAAACAGGAGAATCAACGGTTCAAAGAAGAGCTCAGCCCAAAGACCCCAAACAGCGTTACAGACCCCAAGGGAGAGATGCCTGAGCGCAGCAGGCTCTCCCCGCCATACACCTTAGGTTGCCCACGGTGGGCTCGCCCCAAAGGTGGCCCAGCAGCCTCTGTCTCTTCTTCCAAAGAGACACAGGGTGGCAGAGAACGACCCAGAAGCTGTGCTGCTGCCCTCACCTGCAGGCACCGGGTCTGCCGCTTATCCCAGAGGCGCACCACGCCGTAGTAGGAAGAGCCGCTGGCGATCATATGGTTCTTATCGCTCCTTATGCAGTACAGGGCGCTGTCGTGGGGCTCTTCCCACTCCTGGACGCACTTCCTGCAAGGACAACACAAACCAGAGCAGGGCTGAGCCTCCAACTCCTCCACCACTGGAACCGAGGCCCAGTTTGCCCCAAGGAGCTGCAGGCGAGTCCCTGGACACCGCACAGGGAGAGGCCAGGAGCCACACGCAGGCCCCAGACGCCAGCGGGGTAGGCTCACCTGGTGCTGGTCCGTATGTCCCAGTAGCGGATGTAGGTGTCATACCCACACGAAAGGAGAAGGGAGGGCGTTTCATAGAAGACATCAAGGACTCCAGCTCCACGGTGGAAGTCAGTCCCTAAACAGGTCAACAGCTGACCGCTGCAATAAAACACAACAGGGGAAGGGTCGTTCAGAGCAGAGATGGTGTCACAGAAGTCTCCTAGATCTCACTTCTGTGATTTAACAGAATGCACAGTCTTCCTCTCCCTCCCCCAGTTTCTGCTATTGCCACGGAGGGTGACAGCAGGAGTCACAGCTGTAAGAGGAAGAGCCAAGGAACAGGCACAGCTGACCCCCAGAAGAACTGGATCTTTTTCCTTAGAAGTGACCAGTACTCGGAGTGATGGGTCTCCATTTCCATTGGAGACAATTCTCAACTTGGTCAAAACTCTAGATAATCTGCAACAGCCACTTACCTGGTCGATTCCATCCCATCCCAGATTCCATCCTTCAAAATCCTGTCCGTTGGGGTATTCCCCATCTCTTTGACACAGGGCTCACATCCATAGCCAAATCAGGCTCTCCTGACCCAGTCTGCCATAGCTGCTCTCCTCAACCCCCGCCAGCTACACTGCGTACTGCAAACATTGTCTCTGTGGCTGAACATGACAGGTCAAGAGCAAACCCCAAAGGGCTGCTCTGGAGATGACTTTCCAAAGGCTAGCTTTTTTTTCTTTCCTTTCACTCCCTCCTCCTCTAATTCCTTGATTGCTGTGAAAGAGCAAAAGCAAAATCGCCATGAAACTCTAAGCCAGACACTTTGTGGCTGTATCACTCTGCTGCTTCATGAGCAGAACCAGCAGCTCACCATGTAGATGGTGCCTGGGGAGGGCTCACACTGCAAGAAGGAGCTTGAGCCCCTTCCCTGGGCCACAGGAAATTTCATCAGTCCCCAGTATCACCCCACCTTCCCCAAGAGCCAGCAACACCCTGCCATGGTAGACTCCTGGGAACGGAGGGGACAGTCTGCCCAGCTGCTTGAAATGGTCATCTATCGCAAGCCCTTCTTTTCTTCCTCCTCACACCCTCTAACTCAAAAATGCCGGGCACAATAAACCTTGAAGCACCTGCTTTTCAAACCCTGCCGCACGGCCACCCCTCTCCAACGGGCTCTTGGTTCTCAGGACAATGAAGCGGTCCTGAAAGCCAACAGCACGGATCCCGCAGTGGGGTCACTCCCAGCATCTCCCCCCATTATTTTGTTACTTTCTGCTCCTTGATCCAGCATCACACAGTTCTGAGGCACATCGCCAAATGCCTTAATTCTGTCTGTAATCTGGGCTAAAGCCCTCGTCGGGGGATAAAGACCACACAAAAGGAGAAATAGAGTCCCGGGAGATGTTAAAACAAGTAAACACCTTTGTGTCAGGAGAGAGAAATCGCTGATAAAGCAGATTAGCGCCTCGAGCCCCGGTGTCCCCAGATCAGAAGGCGAGCCCTGGCCGATCTTTGCAGCCAGCACGCTTCTATGATCACAGAGCTGGCGGCATGCTGGGGCCAGCCTGTTTCCCCACAGTCACTCTCCAAAGAGCAGATTATGTAGAATAACAATTTCTTTGTGGCTGTGTAATTCCCTCCGTGACCGTGGCTGTGGGCAGTTACATTGGCCCTTGATGCCAGGGCCCTAGCAACCATTTAGAGAGGCCAACCAGCCCTAGCAATGGCCCCCCCGCGCAAACCTCTCGGACAAGCTTTAACATCAAGTGCATGAATTAATCCCCCCCAACACGAATCCAGGGGTGCTGGCTTATTGGACTTTGTGTTTCTCCAGGCAAGGGATCGAGGGGATTCCAGGCTTCAGCCCTTTGCAACCTTCTCACACTACATTAACCCTTGGAAGGTTACTTGCAAACCAACCCAGCAGCAACTCTGCACCTGTGTGCAGGTCGAGAGGTTGAAGCATTTGCAGTCTGAGCACTGGGAGCAAGAGCTGCAGGGTTTGGCTGGGGCAGATGAGTCCTCAGCTCCACCACGGATTGTGACAGGGATGGGCGTCTCTGAGCTCTGGCACTCCCTTGCTCCTCCAAGCACACAGATCTGCTCCATCTGCTGTTCTTCAAAGCCAGCAGGACAGATGGACACGCACACGACCCTTCTCAAGGCTTCCACAAGACCTTCTTCATCCTACGAGTTATGTATGTGGCCCAGAGTTGTGAGACGTACAACAGAGGTATGAGGAGGAGTCAGCCGTTCTCCCAAGCAAGAACCCTTGGACTACCCGTGAGATGCATGAGCAGCCAGGCTGCCCGGCCCCCAGCGTCCTCTGCCAGTTGTAGAGGCAGGAGCAGGGAGTTACTCACAGGAGATGAGCTATCTCAGCAAGCCCTAGGCAGCACCAGCAGCTTGGACCTCACTCTCCTCACTTCCACACGCCACTGCTTTTTTTCTGGTTTTGCAGAGTAGCCCCTGGACTGGTGCTCTAAGCACATGGCACTTCAGGAGAGGAAACCAGGACAGGCAGCTGTACATGGGCCATGCACCCCAGCAGCACATCTGGTGACTATCTCCTGCTAGCCAGCCAAAGCCTGTTGGTGTTATTTCCCCTCTGCCATTTTCCCTGCTGACACACCTGTAATCTGTAAAGGACTAAGTGAGCTCAGGGAGAGCAAAGCACCATGCTGAGGAAAGGCAGCGGGGTGCAGAAGCACATCCAGGGATCTTTGACTCACTAGGACTAGCCCTCTTCCTCCTCTCAGGTGCCTGAAACAGGTCACAGCAGATGCCCTCAGAACCTCCCACCTCTAAACAAGCCCCCCCCTTCACACCCAGAGCAAGCCTGGCCACACTAAAGCTTGTGTTCCACCTCAATCTGCAGCGCTGCAAGATGGCAGCAACGTTTAATGGCAGCCTGGTGATGTCTGCACAGGATGTCAGACACCAGAGCGTCCGGATTCCTGCTTTCAGACCTTCCTGAGCAGCACCGAACACCGCACAGGCGCCTCGCTCCCAGTGTTTCTCCATGCCTCACACCTCACTGCCGTGGTACCCAAGCATCCCAGCAGAGTCACACCTGCTTTTCTCCCTCCGCTTCCCTTTCCAGCCTAGGCAACGAAAAAAAGAAAGAAAACGAGGCGGGGGGGAAAAAAAAGGGGGAGAAAAAAAGATTAGTTTTTCCCTGCGGGCAGGAAAGGAACACAGCTACTTGCAAGGTACTGCAGAAAAGCAAACCTTGCTCTGCTGGTTTGTTAATCAGTTCAGTTCTCCTGCCCCACGAACAGGTCAGCCAAAGCAGCTTTCAAGTGGGAGGTCCAGCCCCCGCACACAGCAGCTGGCCTGCAGCAGTTGACAGAAACAGCGCATTAGTTGCTAGAGTGAGGCACTTCTAATCTGACACCGGGAGAAAGCCATTCTGTGCCGCACACTGGGCACGCACACCAGAAGATTTAAGTGTTGTGGCATGCGCATGCTTAAATCGATGAATATACAGAATACAATTAATATTCCCCCCATTTTTCAGCAGATTAAGGTGTCTCTGGACCAGATACCACCATGCCAGGCTAGCTTCACATCCCTGTAGCATACGCAGTCATGCTGAGCCCATGCTGGGAAGGGAACTCTCTGCCACCCCAACTCTCCCGGCCTTGGGATCACAAGTTAGTGCCCACAAATTGTCCAGCCTTCATTATCCCCAAGAGTCCCTGCCCTCAAACCTCAGCCCCCAACAGTTTCCACTCCCTAGGAAGCAAAACCCACAGCTAATCCTTAATAACCCATAAAGGATGGCGACAACCCATCAAGGGGCAACAGAAAAGCAGTAGGTACACCAGCACATCACCCATCATTTTCTAACAGCTCACACGGGCAGAAGATACCTGCTTGATGAGGGACAGAGAGAGCCGTGACAGCTACCCTGAACCTTGTTTGCAGAGATCACCAGCACCAGCCAAACGCAGCAGCGAACAGCCTCCTCCTGTCCTTTGTGGGCCCTTTTTTCACCCTCTGCACCCAAAGACCTTCCAAAAACCAGGTCGCTGATCCTCAGCACTTCAGAGGCCAGGGTGCCCCGTCCTTGATTTGCACTATGAAGGTTAGTAAGCAAGTGACTGTGAAGTCCAAGCATGGAAGGTCCACACCACCTCCCCACCATGCCCTGGCCCTCCAGCAGTAGGAAGCAGAGGCTGATTCACTCCCAGACCTTCTTCAGGCAAGCCAGATAGCAAAACTCCCACCATCTGCACAAGTAACTCTGTTTCTGTACTGAACAACCTGGGCCAGGTAGTGCCAGAGTTCACAGAATGATACAGGGTTGGAAGGGACCTCTGGAGATCATCTAGTCCAACCCCCTGCCAGAGCAGGTCCAGCCAGAGCAGGTTGCACAGGAACGTGTCCAGGTGGGTTTGAATGTCTCCAGCATTGGAGATTCTACCACCTCTCTGGGCAGCTTCAGTTCCCAGTGCTGGGTGGCACCGACAGAAACAGCTCTGCACCAGTGGACCTCTGTGCAGCAGAATCCCAAACTGGTCTTTCCAGGAAACCTGCTTGGCTTCAGCACCTTAACCACAAACCACCTGGGCTAACGCAGAGCCTAGGGACACACAGGTAGGCCTCCAGAGCTGAGCAGGAAACTCACAGATATGCTTGGTTTCTTCTACTCTCTCTTAAGCATCTAGACAGATCAAAATCTGTCAAAATCGGCAGTAATCCAGAACCAGCCCCCAAGAAACAGAACCAGAGCAAATCCAGCAGCCCGTTTCACCCCTAGGACAGGCAAGCTGTGTTAGCACCAGGCTCTGGACTCTGTGCTGACAGAACAAAATGTTTAAACAAAGTCCCCGTGCCTGGGAAATGTATCAAACTGATGAATCGTAGAATCACAGAATTGTCTGGGTTGGGAGGGACCTTTCAGATCATCCAGTCCAACCATCAACCCAACTCTGATCAAAACCATCACTAAACCATGGCTCTAAGCACTATGGCAACCCGGCTTTTAAATCCCTCCAGGGATGGGGCCTCAACCCCTTCCCTGGGCAGCCCATCCCAAGGCTTAAGAACCCTTTCTACGTAAAAATTGTTCCCAATCTCCAATCTGAACCTTCCCTGGGGCAACTTGAGGCCGTTTCCTCTTGTCCCATCGCCTGTGAGTTGGGAGAAGAGACCGACCCCCCCTGGCTACCCCCTCCTTTCAGGGAGTTGGAGAGAGTGAGAAGGTCTCCCCTCAGCCTCCTTTTCTCCAGGCTGAACCCCTCCAGCTCCCTCAGCCTCTCCTCATCAGACTTCTTCTCCAGACCCCTCCCCAGCTCCGTTGCCCTTCTCTGGACCCGCTCCAGCCCCTCAATGTCTTTTTTTTGTGGAGAGGGGCCCCAAACTGCACACAGCCNATGACAACAAACATGAAAGTCATTTTGCTCAGGGACTATAGAGAATCCTTTGATTCATCTCTATCAATTCCCACGTTCTTCAGAAAACAAGACTTTCACAAAATACTTCTAAAACAAGCAATTTGTTTGGAATTTCCACATTTCACTCTTTTCTTTCCATGCTGGAAATCCAGCCATGAACATTGCTAACGTGCTACCTCCAGAAGACAGGAGCCTTCTAGCCTGGAAGCAAAGTGAACTATAAAGGAATAGCAGAAACAAGCTGGCTTCTTTAAGTTGTTTTATTCTTTTTCTTTTTAAAAACAGCTTAAGGATCTATTCCTCCTCACCCCAGCAATATGAAGACAAAATAAGATCAGTCATGGCAGAGCCCAGATGGCTAGTTTCTGTATAATCCATGAGATGCTGCCGTCACCAAGTTAAGCCATACACAGCCTCCCAAGCCACAGCGATTATTTGTGTGACCATAAAAGCTCAGGATTTCTCAGAGACCTTGCAGAGAGCTGGAGTCCAAAAGAAGTCTGCTCGTCCCTCCCTGTACCCTGCTTATTTGCTGCAGGTCTTGGCCAGCTGTCTGCAACACACACAAACTACACTCCAAAAGCTGGGATGAAACAATAAACACTTTTCTTCCCACCCTCAATTTCTGGTGACCCCGATTGACTAGAATTGATATTCTACAAATATGCCAATTCTAGGAAACCGCTGAATTCAGAACATCTGGCGAAACCAGAGACGTGCAAAACTGAGAACATATTCATCTGCTCTGGAAACCTCATCTGTGAGCCGTGACCATCCATCAAAGACAAGAAACCATTGCACATAAGCAGGTGATTATTCAGAAACTGAGCAAAGAGGGTCTTTGCTCACAAGCTAGCGGGGCTCATTGACAGAGCTTTAAACTAGGCTTGAAGGGGAAGGGGATATCAGCAGGGTTACCCGTGACAAGCTGTGGGGTGACATACCAAGGTGGTAGTGAGGGCCC
>VXAK01019996.1:5270-31613 GCA_013399435.1 Arenaria interpres
AAAAAAAAAAAAAGAGCTATATTCTAGCTTTTTTTCAGTCTCCTTAAGACAAATGGGGGCATATGTGATTCTAAGCAGAATGGAAACTGGTTCAATTCTGCTTAAAATAGATATAGCTCTAAGAGGACTAGTATCAGGAATTTAAGAGATTTAACAAAAATTTTTGACAACCATGTTCTGCAAGAAAGGAAAACAGGGATTGTCTGGAACAACAGCGAACTCTGACACTCACAGCACCACCACCAAAATGTCAAGAAACATGACAAAGGTGAAGGAGGACTCGGAAACCTTATGAGACACATAGACCTTGAGACTTGTTATTGAGTAAGCAGTATAAATTCAAAATTAACTTAAAATGCCACATAACCAGGTACCAGAGGCCTCACAGGCCTGTAAAATTCTCAAAAAGCTAAACTAAAACTGGGCTGAAGAAGTCTCACCACATGACTCTAACTAATCTCCAACTGCAACAGAGAGCCAAGCCTGGTACAGAGGCAGACATTTACTTTCTAACCAATAGCATGAAGTTTGGAAGTAGAAAAGTTGTCCTTCTCTCTTCTGTAACTAAGTTTAGAGCTCCTGCAAAGTATCCTCTTTCTTCCCCTCTTTCAGTTGAAAACAATTATTTGACTTACTGAGCCATTTTATGCATTATACTCCGACTAAGCCATCTTACCTAAAAGATCATTCCAACAAGGACTAAGATACTCGCCACATAGACTGCCACTCATTGTCAAAGCAATATCTTAACAGGTGTAGCAGGTAAACACATAGGGAAGATTGCAAACATCCATAAAAAGAAGAAAGTATCAAGGGGAGGACGACACAGAATCATGACTGTCACAGTCAGCACAGCTATAGACAAGAAGCACTGCATGTATACAAGAAACATTTTAACAGTCGTTTTATACTTGGATGACATTCATTAAATCTGTTTATAATTACATCTTTATTGACTGCACAGAAAGGAAATGGAAAAAAGTGGGAATAAAATATTATATAAGTTAAATAAATCATACGAAATAATTTAGGGCATCTGCAAAGGTTGTATGTATTTACAGTACTAACTTTCTAAAAAAATCATTGTAAAAACTTCCTGACATATTTCTAGAAAGGATGCATCAGGCATCTAAAAGCATCCTGTAGGATAGTATGGTAAGAGTCTTCAAAAACCTAGATTGCAAGAATGAGAATGAATGCTCACCAAAGGAAAATCTCCATCTAACATAGGTGGAAAGGAGGAACAAAATTAAAAGGAGGAAAAAGTAATTTGGTCATTAGAACTTAGTTCTTAAAGGCACTTAGTTAAAAACTGGAAGAGAATGCTATCTGTATAGGCCTCCAAGAATAAAAATTCTTAACAGAAATTTACATATGGCTGAATCTACCCTGGGAGAAAGTATGGATGAGATGACTTCTTTAGGTCTTCTTCAGCAATACTTTTCTACCATTGTATGATAATTATCTCCACCTTTGGAAAACTCTGAAGAGCTGAAGCTGTTTGCTGCACAAATTTAGCAGTTTCTGGGCAGAAAACAGTGCACTGATTTAACAGCGTATTTTGTGTAGATGTATTATTCAGAGACATTGCTTGTAGTCCTAATACTCCATGAGCACTGGCATTATTTTTTCCTAGTAACTTAATGTAACAATGTGATCTGAAATAGAAACCATCTTCCTACTCCAGAATAAACATTTTAATTATCTATGCAGCACTTAAATATTGTAATGATAACATCTTATAAATTTATGTAAGAATAATCATCATATTGAATAGTACCAGACCGTATCCTTTTTAATGTTAACAAATTTCCAATTAGGGATTAAGTTGGGCCCTGAAAAGTCTATTTCCAGAAGACAAAAACCCCCCAATATATTAATCAGACTATGCTGACAAAAACATATTAAAAAACCACTATCCTTTAACCACAGTGGGGAAAAAAAACCACAATAGCAATGCACGTTCTCTCACACTCAATGCTGTTCCACTGGGCAAACAATTTACTGCTTTATAACTTAATTCTTGTTTACGTATGTTTTACAGAACAGCATTATGACAGATAACATCCTTGGTTTTAAGATGGGAGAACATTGCTGAAGTGTGTAAAATGTACACGTTTCAGTTCCCAAGCCAGCATTAGGTGCAATTACCACCAAACTCTGTTTCCAAACTAAAAAAATGACCAGTACGAAAATAATCTCAGGAAAGTTCTAGAACTACAGAATATACTTTTCTCACAATTCCTGCACAGCAAGTCAAGAGTCCAACTTTATACTTCTTCCCCACCAAACATAGAGAAATTCCACATAAGAGGAAGGAAAAAGGTGTAATACGACACTTCAATATAAAGTAAGCCAAAGTAACAATCTCTAAACACATGCTTACTTTTGACATAAACTTTAACACAAATTGATTTAAAGAATATTAAATATGATCTTAATATGCATATTCTTTCCTGAAGTCAGGGCAGAACAAATATGCCAAAAAGAACTGTATTACTGGAACCAAAATTAAGGTTTTTTTTAGAAATGCGTAGAAACCTGAATTTGTCAATGTGTCCAAGCATTCACGTGCATTACAATTAGAGACAAAACCTATTCTCAGGACAATAAGTCAGATGCACTATTATTATTCAGGTTAATTCTGAGCTCCTTACCGAGCTTGGTAGTCAGTAGCTGCTTCACTTTCATGATATCAACAGCAGTTGTGCCTAAGGACACAGTCTTTCCAAGTGTCATGAGATTATACTGCAAAATGTTTACAGTTTCCTTAGTGTTTAGTTACAGCTCTCCTGGTACGTGCAATTGTTTTCAATCAAAACAATATTTCCTCCTGTGGATGCTGTAGGCCTTCACAAACACAAGAAATCTTGCAGCAGCTTATCCAGAATGATATTACTGAGATGAAGCATGAAGCACTTAAGACTGAGCTAGGAAAATGATCATTTGCAATACAACAAAAGCTATTCCGTGAGCCAGCCTAAAGACAGTGGCCAGACTCCAGCATGTGGAGGTGTGTCACACAAACGTGCATTCAGGAAAGGAATGCCCTGAACACCATTAGCATTCCCATTCCCAGGTTCTGGTGGAACAAGCGCAGTGCACCTGCAGTTTCACCATGATAAAATATTGAAGCTAAGACAAAACAGAGAAGAGGGAACCAAAATTCCAAATACCTCATACTTTGACAATGAAGGAAGATGCAAATTAATGAACAGGCTTCTCTTGTCAACAGATCATACTGCCCTCACTAGAGAAGAGCTGTGTTTGCAATGGTTTGCACCATGCTTCCACCCCTGTAGAGCTACTACTCCTTTAAGGGATAAGATTAAGAGATTCGGGAACACAAATACTTTGTTTAGTAAGTAAATATTAGAATAAGAGGGATTTGGAAAAATCTCACCTGTTTATCAATTTCAGCAGAAACCTCTTCGGTAGATTTCATTTTAACATCTTAATCTGCCCCAGGAGGAATATCTACCTGTCCATTTAAAAGCTATACGTATTTTATTTGCCATAATAATCTGAAGAAATTGGACTATAAATTGCAAAGATGCATGGGTCATTTTATAGTCAGATTGCACTCAGCTAAAAACTATGATTTCCATACCAACTAAACAGTATCCTTACATTACGTTTCTGCTCCCTAAAAACAAATTAAAAACCTATGAACGGTGTACGTATGGTCTGTCACATTAAGGGAACCATAAAAAGGACATGGCTACCCAATAAAGTACCACCCCAACATCTTTCATGGAGCTCAAACCCTCAAGCCAGGACTCTAGAACCACCATGAAGAGACTTCAGAGAAAAAGTAGTTTCAAATATCACTTTCTTTTTCTAACAGGCTGTGTTTCAAACACCATCTCTAAAATAAGTGCTCGTACACAGCAGGCTAAAAGAATATTGGCAAAATATCATATGATAAAGTTTTATACACAGGCCACAATCTTGTCAGCTTTATTTCAATCAAAATATCCTAATGTCACAATAGTTTAAGTTCAAGGTAAGAATTCAAGTGGACAACAGCCAAATGAACTCAACCTAAGTGCCAGGGCATCATCAGCATATAACCTGGTCTTCAAAGAAAAATTAGATACAAAATGTAACGAGGAACTACTTTTCTTACTGTACATATGCACTGGGCTAAATTATCTACTCCTTGTAAATATCTGGTTTGCCACCAGTTATGAATGGCAGCACTTAGTGTTCAGTTTTTCAGTTTGCTAAAACCACTTTTCAGAAAAGTTGTCAGCAGGGTACAAATAAAAGTCCCTGTAAGTAGGAATCTTTATATAAATCCTACAAAGTTCTGTATTTATCAAAAGCTTACATAACCTAAAGGAAACGTTAGCAGAGCATAACATAATTTGGAGTGTACTACATAGCAGAGTAGGAAGTTTTCTTTGTTCACGCGGTGCTAACAGAGAAAAGGCAGATTATTCCTTACTGAATATTTTGCAGAAGTATTTCCATAACTAAAGGCTATTCTTTTCTCTCCTACCTATCAGATTTTCAGAATAAAACCAATTCTACCACTGTCCTTCAGAGTATCTTTATCTCTGCCCTTGGCATTTTTTACAGAAATACCTTTGGACACCCTCTGGTTGCTTGGTGCCTGCCTATTTTTCTTTGATGGGGACAGTGTGAACTGGAACTACGGGTCTGAATGCTAATTTCCATTTATCTAGCAAGCAATCAAGTAGATACACTAGAAATGTATCTGTGATACTGAAGCTAAAAAAATGTTATGATCATATTTCCCTTGTTTTCTTCCTCTTCAGCATATATATTAAAAAAAAAAAAAAAANGTTTTCTTGACAGGAGTATTATCAAAAAAAAAAAAAAAAGAGAGAGAGAAGGAACTTGGCCAAACAAATCTCATCATGTTGTTTCAGATTTGTCCAGGAGATTTCTTTTGACTTTTGGGGACTTACAATTTTGAAGCAAGGAGTTACTACTTCATTCCCCCTTTAAAAAATATTGCATATGAACTATGTAATGCTTGAGTTCCATTTGAAAAGTTTAAGTTGTACCCAGCATGCTTACTTACCTTTCTTAAAACATATATCTTTACTTCCTTAATCCATGATATTACAAACAGAAATTAAGTAGCAAAGAAAAAGAAATGCTTTAGCAGCCCAGATCCAGATCAGAGGAGGTTTTTTTTCATTTGTTTTGCTTATCTAGTAACCTAATACTTGCAATAGTATATATTTGCAATAAATGGGTTTTGCAGTCATATCGTCAGCTTTGCTTCTGTGTTTAATCAGCCTCAAAAGGTGTTTAACACCTCTTACCCTCATTCTGCCATGAGCATTATAAAACTCATAGAACATAAGTTCAGCTTTTTACACTCTACATCCTGGTTATCTGAAATAAGTCTGATCTAAAAACGTAACAAAAAGTCTCTTTTTTAATAACTCTTGAAATGTTTTCCCCATGCTTAATATATTCATTTCTTTCCACTTGTGTATAAATTCCCTGCACTACTGTCTAACTACTTTAACTTGGTTGAAAGTTGTGGTTTGTTCTTGAGTTGTTTCTTAGTTGTCGTCGTTGGGCTTTTTTTCCCCCTCCCTACCACCCACAGTCTCCAGGAACACCACTACATGCTATGTAAACCTCACCACCAAATTTGTTCCCTGTGAACATCAGGTTTTGATGAACGTATTCACAACAACCAAAGTATACTGGATAACATGGGTAGGGCTAATGATGCAATTTGAATTAATGCCTACATTACATCTCTAGTTTAACTATGTTAAACTTTATTTTATATATAAAATATAGAGCTATCTGTAAGGTTTTGCATTTTTATGTAGAGAAAGGCAGCCTTGCAATCTAGCAATTTTAAGATTCGGAGTTTCTCTAAGAGCCTGACAATATCTTCTCAAAACAAGAGTTGCTAAAATTCCAATGGATTTGTGTGACAGTGTGTGAAAGATGAAAGGACAATTACTCTTATTCAGTTGCTACCTTTCACGTATGTTATTGTCTTGTTAGGAGACCACTCAAAATTCTTACTACTGAAAGTAGGGAAAAGGCACAGAATGAGGAAGCTGAGTTTAAAAGTTAGTAGAGTTCTGACCCCTAAGAAGAAATTAAAATATGGTCAGCAAAGTCAAAATGACCATTTAAGAGGTATCTTTGTCACATCAGACCATCCCTAGCGCAGGTTGCATCACAACATTACAGAATTGCCTGTTGATCCACATATTACTTAGCTTGTCTTTTGATCCTGAACCTGCTCCAGACCATGCAGGGTCTGGAAACTGGTATTTTAAGATCTCTGCCTGAACTCCCTTCTATTTATCATAACGTTTCTCTAGGATTGAGTACTGCTGGTCTTTGCTCTGCTTGCCTGCTGAATACTTGTTTTCCTTCATCAAACCTCAGAAGTTTTCTTTCTGTCATTGCCCTTGACTTTTCATAGTTTCTTCTAATACAGCATTAACACAGCTAATTCAACTCTAAAGCATTATACTCATTTCTTTCATGCAAAGTTTGGACTCAGTGAGCTAAAGGCGGTGAGGTCAGCTTTTTCTTCTCCTTTTGAGCCAACAGAATGTAATTTGTTGAGTTCCACTGCATAACAAGTATTGCACAGTGGTTCTATTATTTGCATAAAGTAGTATGTGAAAATTAGTAATGTGTATAACAACCCAACTTAAAATTATATAAATCAGAATAAAAACCATGTTACTTTCCAAATATAGATAATCAACTGTCCTCTTATATCATCTAATTTATCTAAAAGTTAAGTCTATAGGAAAAAATAAAGGTCTATTTAAACAGGACTTACCTTCTGGGCTGTAATGTTTTTCTCTAAAGAAAGTGTTTTTTCCTGCTTTAAAAACAAAGGTAAAAAAAATCCAACCAAAAAATGAAATCCAACAAAAAATGAAAAGTGCACACTGTCCAGATGGAAAAACTTATAATTCTGTAAACAGAACATGACTGAACTAGAAATAAGATCTGGATTCCCTCTCCAGTCTAGAAGTGAGTTCTACAATGCTCGAGTAGGGGGGCTGGACGAGACAACCTCCAAAGGTCCCTTCCAACCTCAACTGTGTTTGCAATTCAGGTACCATATATTACCAACTGCAGAATTTAACAGCCTAGCTGACAATTAGCATTAACACGTGTCAGTGAACTTGAATTAACTCTTCAGGACAAGTTTTAACACTCATAATCTAGTTATAACAACAGAGAAGTAACTTAAGCCTAAACCACCTCTTACTGTTAAAGCTGCAAAATTCCAGAGAACTTTTGAGAGCAGACTACAAGTGCCAGCATCAGTCAGTTGTCCCATCTGACTTTGAACAAGTCAGTCAACAATTAAGTCTTCTCTACTTAGCTCTATAAACAGCATCCAGAGTCTATCGGAGATAAAAACCAAAGGATTCCACAACCATGCGGCAGGACTTGGGACCATCTCTTCCACTTTTGGAAATGCCTGAGAGGATAAGGATGCTCATAACCAAAGGAGGGTGTACGGCACAGCTCAAAAGGCTGTACTAACCCACCTGACTACTTCTCTTGGAGAACACAGTCACTCCTGCAGAATACAGAATCCAAGCAATTCATAAAAATGCTTATACCTGTGATTAAAGTGTTTTAGTGTCCAAAACAAAGAGTAGTCTCCACACCACCATTTTGTTTTAAAATGCAACATTAACATACATGCTTTTCTGGAAGCTGTTTAGCTTTGACAGTGGAAGCAAATGTTGAAATGTTTCTATCACACAAAATTCATACAGAGTTGGCTACGGAAGAGTACAGGATTTATTTTGAAGTGACAGGAGAAATTCTGAATTCAGCCTTACTGTTTACTTTAGTCATAACACTACATTTTCTTCTATTCTGATGCTGCTTTCACAGGCATATCTCCTGTAGTGAGATTTGGGTAGACACTCAGGAACCCTTCCGAGTTTCACACCAGAGTCTCACACCAGAAGAGAGAAATAATATTACTTTTAAGATCAGGTTTTCTGCTCTGGTTTTAGAAATGTTCCGTTGTTTTAATTACTTTTCCTTTAATGTTCCATTATATGACTCCATTTTTTTATTATTAATCACACTCTTTTTTAGCACTTTTACCTGATGCTTCCTTCATTAATGATGTAAAAGTGCTCCCTGTTATAATACTTGGCACTCCTCCTACGCCCTGAAAAAAGTGTGGGCACATACTACAGTGTCCAGGGCTCAAGACTACCGAGAAGGTAGTTAAGACGTCCTACAATCCATGGCTGCCAGACTTGGCTCCTTCTATAGCTTCTGGAAAGCAGCAGTCCCAGTGCCCACATTTGGAACTGAGCCTCGCTGCAGGCATCTGTCCGAATCCCATTCACTTTTAGGATTTCAGTCACATAGAGAAAGAAAAATCTGTACCTACACGTTATTTTTCATCTAGACTTTATAACTGGTACCTCAGTATTTAATTACAGTGCCCCAGTGGCTCCAACACTGTGAGAAAATTTCCAGTCACTGGAGGAATAGGTTACAGGTTTGTCTGCATCTCTTCTTTCTGGAAAAATCCAATTGCTGTATCATGCAATCTTTTTTACTTGTGCAAAATCAGGCCTCCACTCAACAAATGCAAATATTTTCATGAGCCCATCCTGCTGTGTGTTTCTAAGGGGCAGGTTTCCTTCAGCTATGACAAATTCTTTGATAATACCATTCCTCCCAGGGAAGGACAGGTAGATGTCTAAAAAAATTTTGAGATATTTTTTCACCACTAAAAAAATTTATTATTTTTTGTTTATAATTTGCTAGCCAGCTATTGTATTCCTTCAAAACAAAGCACTTATGCTGTTTTATCTCTGCAATACCACAGAGGCTATTAGCAAGTAGAATGAAAACAAGTCAGATGAATTTAACCTAAGAATGTTTCCTCACCAGAAATAAGGCTTCCTACAGGGATTTTTTTCACCTGTTTAGAAACAGGTTCTACACCATCCTTTTCCCTTATATAATGTACAATAAAATGCTTCATTTATCAAGCTACAACAATACATAGGAAAGATGGATAAAGCATAAACACCTCATGATAATGAGAAAACAGAAAATACTGTCGAAAAACCATCAAAATAATATATTTTTAAAGAATTTATTTTGATATGCAGAATTTTTACCACCTGCACATCTTTAATTGAAACTGCACTCTCAAGCTTTTATAAGACATTATCATGTGATCAGAGCCCTAAAAATTGTTGAAATTAAATTAATCATAAAACAAAAATTTCTTTACTTGAAAAATTTATTTCTTATTGTGATAAATTAATCGACCAAGAAGTATCAACTGTCATTAAACACATTCCTTTATAAGTCCCTAAGGTCAAGTATCTTTCTGTTTTACCCAACAATTCAACATGCTTCTTACAGCAGCCTGTTCTTTTTTGTTTTGTTTTAATGTATACAGCATCCGACAATTCGTGCCTCTGTGTGACTACTTTGATTTTTGCTATGTGGTCTGCACGTGTTTTTTTATTGTGGACCCACTGAGAAAGTGGCTGGATTTTGTTTACATCAGGCATTACGGCAGTCTGTAACCTGGAGTAGTTACACCCCCTGTCCTCTACTGCTACTCGCTGTCTTCATCTTTTACTGTCTTCAAGTATTTCTTGCTCGTAAGCAAAATTCTCCTCCTGTCAGAGGCAGACTGTAGATTCAGTTTGGAATGTCCAAATCTGAGTATACTTATGACCCATTAACAAGATTTTATCTTAAATATTGCTAATCTGATTTTTACTTTTTGAGGTAGATAACAAACCAGCATCTCCCACAATTTAGAAGGGAGATTAAACTGGAGAGAAATCTTGCCTGTTGATTCTCTTTTGCTTTACTAATTGAATACACCTATTGCTTTTATAATCTTCTGGGAAGAACATTAATATCAAGTAATATCCTGCACATTGTCTAAATTATGTCAAAACTTGCAGTATCTGAACGACTGACTTGCTGACAGACACAAAGGAATTTTCTTTTTTTCCCTCTGGGGAAATTCTAAGGCTGCAAGTAGCTTGAAGAAGAGGTGCCCTGGACTGCCACTCCTGCAGTTCTCCAAAGTTTCCATTGGCACAGATGCAGGAAACAAGGAATTAAAGAAATCAGAGGATGGTGGATGCAATTGGGGTAGATTAGCCCAATAAATCAGAGCTGCTTCAAAAGGACTGTGTCATCCCTATTTGTACAAGGTCTAGTCCTCACCCGAAATACATAGGCTGCAGATTTCACCAAACTACACATATCAGCACCGAAAAAAGAGGTGAAAAAGAAGTGAGTATATACTAAGGATGAGCCAAGGCAGGAGAAATACCTTCCTTTGCAAATATATCCATCAGTTCTGCGACTGGTCCCTGCCTGTCCCACTGTATTTGGTTTGTGTGGCAAGGTTTTGATAGCGGGGGTCTACAGGAGTGGCTTCTGCGAGAAGCTGCTAGAAGCTTCCCCTATGTCTGATAGAGCCAATACCAGCCAGCTCCAAGATGGACCTGCCAATGGCCAAGGCCATCAGCAACACTGGTAACGACTCTGGGATAACATATTGAAGAAGGGAGAAAAAAGCAACTGAGAGGCAATACCACTAGCCAGAGAGAAGACAGAGTATGTAAGAGCAACAACTCTGCAGACACCAAGGTCAGTCAAAAAGGAGGAGGGGGAAGTGCCTTATGAGACTTAATTCAGGCCACTTGGATGGTGTTACATATATTCTTAAGCTTATATGAGTCTAAATATTCACAGATCAAGCTCTCCCTCCTTAGGCAGATATAGTTTTTGCTACAAATTTCAGCTATTGTTCTCAGACCCAGATTGGTTATAGACTGCAAGTGAGCACAGTAGAAAGGTCAAAAGGAGGGAGGAAATCTGTCCTTTGTGGCTTGAAGGTTTGCCATCCACACAGGCCCCTGTGGAGCTCTATGTGTGTCTAGTTCTTGTGATAGAAAAGGACTGGCCCAGACTACATCAGCTCATACTCTGCTCCTAAGAATCAATTTCACATGCTGCAAAACCCAGGGAAAGTTCTTAAGAAAGAGCAAGAGCAACAAAGAACAGGAAAACTAACTTTTCACTGAAATTGTTTGAAGTTACTCTTCAGTTTTGCTCTTTTCCTATTTTCTTCAATAACTAAATAGTCAGAAAAAAACCCGTTCAAAGCCAGCACATAGTGCTATCACTTAGAAGCATTACTCAAAGATCTTTTAACCCATTTAACAGCTGTCACTTCAGTAATGAACTAAATGAAACATATTTAATTTACACACAATTAAATTGGTCAATGCAATAAGTAAAATAAACCTGTGTTGTAAAACTTCAACCACTACCCAAAATTCACCCCACCTTTTTTGAGATCTTTAGTGCCACACTATTTATCAAATACATTCATAATTGGAATAGAAACTGTTTCATTAATGCCATATCAGGATGAACAATTATTATCTTTGACTGAGTACACCATTTCCTTTACCCACTGGAGTACAGCTCTTTACAAAACTGATACATCAGCATAAAATGATCTAAAGAAAGTGTGAACCTTGCAGCTTTATTTAACTGATGTGGAAATAAATTGAAGCAAACACACATTTTACATTGTAGGCTGTTTCATCAGAAGAATAATCATTTACATTTTAGTTTTGTGTGTCAATGCATATTTTTTCTTTACCTGCTATTCTATTTCAGTTTTTAACATCTAATCTTAGAGATATGTCTTGATCATAGCAGACGCTTCAAGTCGCTTAGAAAACAGCAAAAATCTACTGGTGTCAAGTAGTAATTTACAGAGGAATATGCTCACTTATCAATCTCAGTCAGCAAAACTTCTTTTGAATATTCATACTCTTCTTGGTTTCTTTAAAGTTTCCAGCCAGAATTTTACAGTGCAGATTCCAGTTTGCTGTATTTTTGATGCCTGTCTTGAATTTGTAAGAGTTTGCAACAACCACGTCATTCACAGCAGGATCTAAGTTGGTTTGTTATAATCTGTGGTCAAGACTATGGCATTAGGGGTAACAGAATTCTAAGAATATTCTGGGCAGAGAAGAACCTAATGAGGTTCAACAAGACCAAATGTAAGCCTCTGCACCTGGGGAGGAAGAACCCCAGGCACAAATATAGGTTAGGGGTGGATCTTCTGGGAAGTACTACTGAGGAAAAGGATCTGGGAGTCCTGGTGGATGGCAGGCTCTCCATGAGCCAGCAATGTGCCCTTGTTGCCAAGAGGGCCAATGGAACCCTGAGCTGCATAGGGAAGAGTGTGGCCAGCAGGCTGAGGGAGGTCATTCTCCCCCTCTACTCCGCACTGGTGAGGCCACAACTGGAATACTGCCAGAATACTACAGAACTGGAGTTCTGGGCTCCCCAGTTCAAGAGGGACAGAGAACTACTGGAGAGAGTCCAACGTAGGGCAACCAAGATGATTACAGGATTAGAGCACCTCCCTTATGAGAAAAGGCTCAAAGAGCTGGGGCTCTTTAGCCTCGAGAAGAGAAGACTGAGGGGAGACCTAATCTATGTTTGCAAGTTCGTAAAGGGTGTGTTGAAGGATGATGGAGCCAGACTCTTTTCAGTGGTTTCCAGCAATAGGACGAGGGGCAACGGCCATAAGCTGGAACATAGGAAGTTCCACTCAAATATGAGGAAGAACTTCTTTACGGTGAGGGTGACAGAGCCCTGGAACAGGCTGCCGAGAGAGGTCGTGGAGTCCTCTTCTCTGGAGATTTTCAAGACCTGCCCCGATGTAGTCCTGAGTAATGTGCTCTAGGCCTTCCTGCTTTAGCAGGGGAGTTGGACTAGATAATCTCTAGAGGTTCCTTCCAACTGTCAAATCCATGAATCCGTGAATTGCTAAACATCCTCTTCCACAACTGAAGATGTAACTGGGCTTGCTAGAGAGGTGCTTGGGTGTAGTAGCTCAGCACTTGTGGGCAGCATGCTAGTATTTTTGAGAACCAGAAGTACTACCCCTCTACTGTGAAAACTACACGCTCAACTCCCTCTCTGAAATGCTTAAACACAATGGACACAGCATGGGGAATAAACAGGAAAAACTGGAGCTCTGTATGCAGTCACAGGACCATGATCTCATTGCAATTACAGAGGCATGGTGGGATAGCTCACATGACTGGAACGCTGTCACGGATGGCTATGTCTTTTTTAGGAAATAACATGCCACCAAGCAAGGTGATGGAGTTGCTCTTTATGGGAGAGAGCAACTTGAATGTATTGAGCTCTCCCTGGGGGCAGATGAAGAGATAGTTGAGAGCTTGTGGGTAAGGACTGAGGGGCAGGCTAACATGAGAGACGCTGTTGTGGATGTGTGGGTTTATTAAAGGCCACCTGACCAGCATGGGGAAGCTGATGAGGCTTTCTACACACAGCTGAAAGCAACAGGCTGCCCAGAGAGGTGGTGAAGTCTCCATCTCTGGAGACATTAAAAAACTGCCTGGACACCATCCTATGCAATCTGCTCTAGGTGAACCTGCTTTGGCAGAGGGGTTGGACTAGTGACCTCCAGAGGTCTCTTCCAACTCCCATCATTCTGTGATTCACGGTTCAGAATTAGCACATTAAAAAATTTTACAGTTCTGTTTTTTCCCAACTCCAAGCTTATAAATATCAGCTATTATAATCAAGTATGGTTTAACTCATGAGGTTGATCTTTAATGATGCTGACTCAGCTGATGCTGATGAGATTTTAAAACTTGGACTTTCTTGATTATATTGCATTGTTAAGGGCTGCTAGTATCACCAGAAAGCCACTGTCTAGATAGAGAGTACTACTGTGGAGGGGGTTTCTTAATTCTTTTTTTCCTGTGCAGTCTGAACACGTTACTGATGTACAAAGCAGCATTAGTCTATTCTCTATAGATAAGAGCACCTCCTTTCAGATTCCCAGAAAAATTCAGGCTCCATAAGAGATGTACCCGAAATGCAGATGCTAAGCAAAATCTGTATGTATTCCACTAAGTGCCATATATTGCTATTTTTGGAGTCAAAGATCTAGTTGCAGACAAAATGTTACTGATTACATGTGTAGATACAGTGAACAAACTCCACTTGGGTTCTGATCAGCAATAGAATGTCACATTGCTCATCTGAGGTGTAATCAAATCATTGAGGATACAAAGGGATATTCATAGATGAGCTAAGTAAAGCTCTGTTCTTAACAGTCAGATTCTTTCACAGCCTTCATCCAGCCAAAAAAACTACTTCACTATGTCATCTGACTCCCAAATATATTTTTCAAGTTACTTGTAAAGTTTTGTGTCTTGCCTGGACGTTTCCATCAGACTTAGACCAATGTATATACAATTATACTTTAGAAATCAGTGGTGTTACTGTGGCACAAAACTAAAAGGGGTAAAAGTAATCTCATTGATCATATAAATTAAAGGAATTTCCCTCAAACACCAATTAACATCTGTTATTCACTAAATAAGCAAGCAAGCTGATCATTTGCATGCCATATACAGCCTGTTCCGTCAGTAAGACAGGTTTATGAAAGGAAAAGTTTCCTTTATGTCATTAGCTCATTTTTACTTACCATGATATAAATCAATGCACAATAAAACGTTATTAGAAATCACACTGTTCCTAGGCTTAACAGAAGATAGAAAGCAATTTCCTAAATTAGAAAGTGGGGTGGGAATCAAATTACCAGCTTATTCTGCAGTAACATAGGAGATACAAATAATAATATGCACCCAAAAGAGATTAAGCATCAAAAGGGGCTGACTTTTTAAAACTTGAACTTTTAAAACAAAAAACCCAACCAAACCCCACCAAAAAACAAACCAACCAACCCAAGGAAAAAAGTTTGAAGTAATAAGTTTGAGGAAGTTGAAGAGTTTATCAAAGCAAAGAAGAAATGTTTTTTTGTAGGTTATTTCTGCTAATACGCTCAGTATTTCTGCATTTCATTTGGTTGAATGTGGAAAAGGAAACAGGATCCCAGCCTGGATGAAATCAGACCTGCATAATGTAATCAAGAACAAGAAGGTATTATATATCAGATACACCATAAAACAGGTAGAAGCTGAAATGAGGTAAGGAAAGATAAGTCAAATATGGAAAATGGACAAAAACTGTACAAGAAGCTGAGATAAGATTTTTCCACAAGTACATTAAAAACATTGTGAAGGCGACAGATCAGATTCAGAGAGATGGCAAAAACAATGTGCTGACAGCAGAGGTATGAATGAAAGTAAATGCACTCATTAATTCCATATTCACAAGAGGCCAGGGTCATCAACAGAAATCGTTTGTTTAGGATAAAAAATTGTTATCAGGAAAGGTACTACATCAGATGAATGCTAAAGAAATCCCAAGACATACAATAACAAAAACCACAGAGCATCAATAGGACACTAAATAAATTGAGATGGCCTCTAATATGAACTTCATTCAGACACTTTTCAGTTGTGTGCTGAAAATAAGAAGAAATTGCCTTGAAAATCCAGTATCAAGGATGTAAATAAAAGTGTACATTTAAATTAACATTTTGCTTTAAGAAGTCAAGTGAAGAAACTCAGTAAAGTTGTAACATAAAGTGACCTTTAGGAATAGGATCTCTCAGTGCTCGATACTTTTTCTTTTTTAAACAGAGGATGGTTATATTTTTCCTTGTAAAGTATGTATGCATACTATCCCAGATTTTATGTACAGTGCCTTAAGAATAAATATATATTAATTAAGGATTCTTAACATGCACATTAGAAACATGAAATAAGGATATAAGAGAGAGAAATGTGCAAGATTAATAAAGCACTAAAACAGTATTCTATCTGGATTTAAAAAACACTGCCCATCAAATCAAGATTCCAGCACTACAGGAACACTCCATTTGCCTACTGCTATGATTATTCACACAAAAATCCTAACGTTGAACAACACAGCACTACATAAATCATTACAATTGCAAAGGGAAGGCCCCCTGGATATTTTTCCCTGATGAATTAGGACCTTGCCCTCTACAGAAGAAAATTAGCGTTGACCTTTTTAAATATATTCAAAACCCACCTGGATGCATTCCTGTCCAACCTGCTCTAGGTGAACCTGCTTTGGCAGGGGAGTTGAACTAGATGATCTCCAAAGGTCCCTTCCAACCCCTACGATTCTGTGATTCTGTGAATATCGAGAGAATTTTTTTTATTTTTTTTTAATTAAGGTAATTTCTAATGTTCTTATGTTTGTGTTTTAGACACATATCCAGCAAGTACTGCAACCCTTGACTAAGTAACTGCATAATGAATTATAGTTCTCTTCTAACACTAAAACAAACCAGAA
The DNA here is from genome assembly GCA_013399435.1 of Arenaria interpres. Lineage (NCBI taxonomy): Eukaryota > Metazoa > Chordata > Aves > Charadriiformes > Scolopacidae > Arenaria > Arenaria interpres. The sequence continues at coordinate 21,561 of VXAK01019996.1, forward strand.
TCTGAGCCCAGCAGTAATGTACTTTGCAGAATTTACCAGTGAGGCTGCCAGCCCTGTACAAGTATTTCAGTGAAGAGCCCCCAGATCAATGAAGGACTAAGCATATGCTTAATTATACTTAAGCATGTGCTTAAGTATTTCCTAAATTGGCACTGTAATTAAGATTAGATTTTTCTAGGATATCAGTTTGACACTAATTGTAATCAATGCAAATTTATTCTTTCTGGTATTTGTTCCTGGAGCAATCCTGATTTCAGTTGAATGTATCTATTACTCTCATAACACAACTCAGCAATTTTCTGTCTGTGGGTTGAAATGAGCAGTAACTGTTCACAAGTATTTCTGGATTGCTTAAACCTCACAGAATCATTTTGATCTGCTACAAAACAAAAAAAAAACTTTTTAAAACATTAAACCGGTCATATGGTATGAATAGAGGAGAAAATATTTATGCAAATTAAATACATAACTAATAGACTACAGTTTACCAAAACAATACCAAAAACCTTTAAGCGGAAGTCTATAAGCCACATTTGTTCTGTAAATCAGTTGAACTTAGAAAAGAGTCTCTCGACTCTCATAGCTGCCTGGATAGCTTAGCCGAAATAATTTCAGTGTTCAGATATAGTTGGGGAAAAGCAGCTTTTCTTCTCTCTGGCTTGTTACTACAGACAATGCAAAAGCCAGGAATCACTGACATATTTTTTTTTCCTGCTGTGTATAATCAATGAGTTAGTAAGGGCTCCTCTACTCATGTCACCAGACTTCGAGAGCTTAACTCTTCCATAAGTAAAATGCCACGATAAGGAGATAAAAATAAAGGGGAATTGGGTTCCCATGAGAGAACAATTACTGTCTCATGTACACCACAGGAGAGCTGCCTATACACACTGCTAGAAATGCTGATGTTAGAAGAAAGGGAATTAACATTTTCCAGCATCATCTTTTATAGCTCACTAAGTGTAAAGTGTCAAGTAGCAGTTTACCAATAGTTTTGCCTAAAATAGCTTGCAGTTAGCTGAATTTAGAACTATTTCCTGCTTGACAAATGAAAGAGCCTATGGTAACCTTTATATCCAGTCCATAAAATTCTGTTTGATCTACAACTCACCTCTGGAAAGACATCCAGTCTTAACTTTGCAGACTTCAAATAATAAATTAAATCTACAGACTTCACCACATCCGCAAGAAAGCCTTTCAATATCTGAAGTACTTCAAGCTAAAAACATGCGTTTAATGCTAATTTTAATCTATCTAGCTTCAACTTCAAACAACCAGATCTTGTGTTATTTTTCGTGTGCTGTGAAGAATTACTTGTTTCTAGATATTTTATCTCTCTAAACATATTTGTAAACAGCACTCAAATCATCTATATACATTAATTTCAGAAACTTAGCTTCCAAGTTTTCTTACCACACAAAACTTTTTCTTTCCAGGAAGATTTATTCTTCTAGCTTTTTTTTTTTCCCCTGAAATACTACTCAACTTTTCCACAAGTCTTTCAAAATTCTGGGCTGAAAAGAGAATCTGAAGACAGTCTAGCACTACACTCAGTAATATCAAATAGCAAAGTAACTCAGCCTTCCTATTCTGAGCTTGTATCGTACTTCACACTTTCAGCTTCCAGGTTTTAGTGAAGTTAACATTCATTTGACTAAGGAATTTTAAAATCCAAATCCATACATTAAGTCTGAAAGTGAGATTTACAGATGGCTTACAAATTAAAGTTATGATCTCCATACAGTTACATTAGCCTAGAAAGATCAAAACTTCACGGACCTATCAGCTTTCAAAACTCAGGTTCCTTATGATTCCCAAAATTCTGCTGGAGAAGACTAAAAGTGCTTCAGGTTTTCACACAGCTGAGGAACTTGACATTTATTTCATGCTTACCTCCCAGCAATGTCAAAAAACTGAGCCCTCCATGCATCCTGGACAGCAAATATAGCTGAAATGCAGAAGAATTCTGATTACTTACAAATACAGCTGAAGGATACAGTATACCATTTTTATTTATAGATAAGTTAACCCACCACTTAGACTAAATCCTCTCTCTTTTAAGGAAGGATTCAAACACAATTGCAGAACTATTCAGAAAAGCGTACTTACTTTTAATGCATAGGTTAACCTTCAGTGTATAAATATAAATACATATATGAATTATAGAGGGTAATGAAGGAATGCTCCATGAACACCCCTAGGAAATGGTCCAGTTGGAACCCGATGTTTTCATTTCTTAAGATCAGAAAGTGAACATGATTCTTACCTTATTCCTACTCCAAGGACTCTTGAGATAATTTATAGACTTCCTTGTTCATAATTTCTTGAATTAGGAAGAGATACCCAAGACTCAGCTTTCAGCTGGGTTTCCTAATTTAGAGGTGCATAGTTCACTTTCTCTCTAGCCCAATGAATCTGCCATTATGCCATGCTCCATCCTAGAAACCTGAGAACAGAGAATATTCTTCTGATCTCACTGAACAATTCACCTAAATCTCAAGCAGTTGGAATGACTTAAAATGTGCACAGCACTTCGTTCTTCAGATGGCTCTCTTTTTGGAAACTTTCTGCACAAGAGTTGTGCATAGTTGGGGTTCAACTATCTGTCCCTATTTTAACACAATGTCTAATGAGAACCACGAATTCCATCTTCGATTTGGCAGATGCTTAGCTGAGGTATCATGTCCCTGGTTGAGCCCTGTGAGTAAATCCCCTTTCTTAGACAATATCATTATATTCTGTTATTCCCATATGACAAATAGGCTTTCTGTTTCTGAACATACAAATTTAACTTTACTTTAGTAATTATCTTCAAATGATTCTGATAATTGATTTACTGTTCCACTATTTATTTTTTTATCTGGATGGCATTGCATCATGTGCTAGGAGTATGCCTGTGAAAATCAAGACCAAACACCCCTGCTGATGTACCCCTTTTTCCAATACCGTGAGATGCACTATTTGCTCCTGAGATATTCACAAAGTCAAGTTTTGACACAGATGTTCTGTACCCCATCAATTTGTATTATCACAATTTTAATGTAGAACATTTTAATCAGTACTGTTTCTACCACGTGATGGTCACCATTTATTTGCTAGTATTCCATAATATGGATAGGTCCAGATATCTCTTAAATTCATCCATACAAAGCTACTCATTAATACTGCTACAGCTACATGAAAACTGAACATTATTCTCACTCCTAAGAGATATTTCTTCAGCATCATGAACACAGAAAGGCATAGTGTTGGACAGGGGGAGAATTACATTGCCACTACTTAAGGTGTATCTGTTACATGGATAAATGAAAGATTTCATTCTCCAGAAATAACAACCCAACATCTTTCACAAGCACTAAATTCCGTTGAATAAAAGCTAAAATGCAGAAAATAGACTAACTTGAATTGCAAATGTAATCACAGACACCAGACACTAACCTAAAAGCTTTCAAGGTGAAATTCACCCATCCCTGCACCATGCTGAGGATCGAGTGCAGTGCCCTGAGTAGGCATTGTGAGAATGAGAGCCACCCACCCCAGTTGTGCACATGATAAAGAGTTGCTGCAAAGCCCCTCTGATTCCAATTCTATTCATAAGCTGGTAGAAAAGCTGCATTTTTTTCCTTCCCCCTGTGTGGTCAAAAACACAGGATCTTCATAATCATGGAAATGGAGGCCTCTCCCTCCTCCTGTCAGGATAACTCTGTCATATAGCCAGTTTGGCTACGTGGCATGAAAACGGGGGAGTCGAGGTCCTCATATCTGGGTTGCAACTTATGTTGTGGCAGATATGTTGTGCTCTAAGGCATAAACAGGTTGGATTTTCAATCATTCAAAACCAGAGAACTAAACACTTAACTTCCAGCACATAAAGCCACTTGTTTCAAGTAATGATCCCCAGTAACCCCTTTCTTGTTTTTCCTTCTCTTTCTCTGTTTTACTCATGATATCTAGTTGAGTGGCTCAAGCTGACTGCACCGCAGCTAAGGATCAAACACTTAAAGCTTTACTTTCAAGCATCAGGCAGTAGACATGCTTATTAATATTCACCAGATAATTTCCTACTTTGCTGATAAAAGTTCTCTCAAAAGAGCTTTCTTTGGTGGAAAAAAAAATAAATCCATATACAGCAAATAAGCGAGTAACTACTGTGAATTATTTGAAGGCAACAATGACCTTGAGAAGGAAGTGACTGTGAAAATTCAACATTCAAATAGTTTAATCCTGCTCCTTCTGCAGCCAGTCATTAGTGGGCATTGATGATCTATGACATATGAAATAAGGCTGAATCATCAATCCTTCCCACGCAGGCATGGGAAGGTGCATGTGAGTACATCTACCAGAAAACAACAGCCTCTGCAGACAATGCTAGGGTTTGAATAAGGTGGGAAAATGCCCTCTGACTTTCAGCAATATCCCTTCCCAAACTGAAGCTAGGAGACTGACATGATAACTGGATAAGACACCGTTAAACCAAAAGTAAAACTATTCAGAGGTTAATACAATGTGTCATTCTCTGATGGTTTTTAGCCCTTTATGCCCCAAACAATTAACTTCTATCACTCAAATACATCTCTAAGCTGTACACCATTCCCCCCAAAACCCAACAGAATTACTCTGTGAACCTTATTTTCAGCTACTGTGATAACAGACTTGTTATCCAAAAGCAGATTTCTGGCATTCTACTTGCAGTATTCAAACAGATCAATTGATACAAGTATTTTAAGGCACTTTTGCACATATAGGTTCAGAATAAATGTGCTGGAGTTTGGGAAGGTTCTGACTGAGCATCAAACTATAAGCAATGGACGCTTGTTTCTCAAAGGTAACAAAAAATTCCACTTGTCAGTGACTGGAAAGTAAAGATTCAAAAATACAAAATAAACCAACTGAAAAAGTAGGAAATAACGCCTCTTCCTTCTCCTGTCCCCTTTTTATTAAGCATTACGTAATCAAACATCAGAAGTAGCCAATGGATAAACTGATGAGCAAGAGAACAAGGAGACAAGGGGGATTAACTGTGATACAAAGGAAGAACACATACAACTTCAGAACTACACCGTATCACACACGTATTTGCAAATCTCGTACCACCAAGCCCTTACTGTTGATGAATACATGCATATTATCAAAGCTATGCAAAGCAAGATAACTCTCCCCCTCCTCTGCCAAAGGGTATATGTTATCTAGTTCTACCAAGCTGTCCTTCTGTTGAACAGATGAATTTTGTAACATGAATTTTACAAATATATTTCATGCAACGTTGAAAAAGCAAATTCAAAGCTATAAACAAAAAGAAGGAAACTAAGGGTGTTTGCACATCTTTTACTTAATTCCATATGTTGTGTTACAATGCTTACGTAGAGTGTGCAGGTGTTAAAATGATGTAGGACATTTAAAAATGATGTCTGTTGAAAACTGAAGGTGAAATATGTGGCTTTACTAAGAAAAGCTGCTGCATTTTTTGCAATGGCTTTTCTTATCTGAAATAGTACAGCAGACTAGCGTGGCAGAGAGGAATGAATAATACTTTAAAGTAGCAAATCTAAATAGCTTATTAATAATAATAAATGTTTAACAGAAATTACCTTTATAAATTAATGATTATGTGATGTGTTTGATATGTGAGAAAACAATTGTACATAACTATGTTATTCAGTTTAGGAGTAGGCTGTACAAGTTTTAATAGCAACTATTCTATAAAGCGTTTCAGAATCATGTAAAAACAACTGTGATATTACCTTTAAAAGGAGACAACTCCTCATAATGTATATATCAGAACTGAAAAGTATAGGTCATAGGAATGCTAAGGGCTAAGAACAGAGCACATTCTTTCCAACAGAACTACAATCTGTTTTGAAATATATTGTTCTCAACACAAGATGGTATGGATCATAAACCACCCAAGGAGAACCGAGTTACTCTCTTCATTGCAATCGTTGAAGAACAGTGAGACAGTTCATAAGCTGAGAAGCAAATTTGGGCCGGGGGGAGGAAAAAGAAAAGGTCTATGCTGTGTGCTGTTCTGTTTTCTCTGTGTCCTTCAATGCACCCTGCCATGCTGGTCTTTTAACTGCTACAACTCCTGGCAACACACCTCAAGTATGGATTACGACCTCACACTTCCAGGTACTCTAAGAACACTACAACAAAAAGCCACCCTCTACACAAAAAAAAAATCTAACAGTTCAAATGAAGACATTTAGGGAGCTGTGAGCAAACTATGAAAAAACATTTATCCACATTTATGTATCAGCAACCTGTTTTGTCAGCAAAACCACAAATTTCGGGGTCAGATTTGAAGGACCACAATAAGTTTGTTCTGAAAATCCATAAAGAGGCCTTTCTGAAGTAAAGGAGAAACATGAATATTCACAACTGAAAATATTAAGAGTTATGAAACTTGGTTTTATGGGTGAAAGAAAAAAAGAGAGATGATTGAGATAGAACAGACTGTGGATGGTCCCTGAAGGGTGCTGAAAGTGTATCAAACAAACTCCTAATCAAAGATGGAAGAAGATAATCAGTGGAGAGATACACAGAATGAGTAGATGATCAAATAAATCAATGCTCTTTGAAGCAACATCCTAGAGAGATCACAGTGAACTAAGTCAAATTGTCAAATTCAGGGAAGTGAACATGATAATAATCAAGCTGTTAGATAACGGCCCAGACTGGAGTTTGGAGTCAAGGAGTAAGCATTGCACTACTTTGCACACATCATATGGAAACCGCCTGCAAAACTTAGCCACAGTCTGGGAAACCCAAAGCTTCTGAAACATGTCTGGGTCAACAAGGAAATGAGATTCACAAAGTGATGTTGACACTCACATGATTAATATTAGGAACAGTAAAAAAGGCTCATGCGAGAAACAGGAGTACAATCCCCCCCCCCGAAACACAGTAAGATAAAGGATAAGGGATATCCATCCAAAGATCTCAGGGACAGGCTAACACCACTTGGACAGGAGAAAAATAGATCCTTCCTGTAATTTGTGTTTGTGAATAAAATTGCCCCAAGGCAGGGGGGGCGGTGGATGAAGAATGGAGAAATGAAGAGAGGAAACAGATGCACCAGTGACAGTGCCACAGAAAGCTGGAGGGGACATTAAAAGGAATTCCCTTGTTCTCCAAAGGATCTATCAAGACTGGATAGAGGTGTAGCAGAGAATGAGGAGACAAGAAGATTTTTTTAAAAAAGGAAAGAACACTCATTTTTCCTGGAAGTGACTAACGGGTCATGGAAGACCAGACTTGGATAGGAAGGAGTTAACTGCAACTTTAGCAAAAGTTAGCCTCAAGAAATAAAACAACTGAATGGACAGGGCCAAGGATAAAGTCTAAGGAAAGGCGCTTCAGAGCACATATGTGAATTCAGCAAGCTTAACTATAAAAGGAAGAAATGTTGGATACTGGGGATACAGCTAGAGAGTTAATTGGGATAAAGGGAAGTGCTGTTGTTTTTAAAGGCCGGTGTTTGCTTCTTTGTGTGTGAAACAAGAGCAACAAAGTAGACCTTTGCAGTAAAAGAGGAGCCAAAGAGATCAAAATTAAAGGGAGAAGTGAGCACAAGGAGCGTGAGAGAAATTTAGATTACTGAGGGAAAGCAGTAGAATAGAGAAGAATATACAAGAAACTCCAGTATCTGCAGCTACCAAGAACAAGAGAACAGAGCTGAGAGGGAAGAAGCTCACATCAGACTTTGTATGTAACATTATTGGCACTCACTTTCAAAGCTTCAGTATCAAGAATAGATAAAAGCGATATACAGAAGCCTGCTATAGCAATAGTAATTGCTACAAAAAGGACTGCCAGAAAGTAAAATTAACTGCAGCACCTGAACTGCAGAATAAATTATGTATTGAAGTGTTTGAGAATTCTTTTTAGGCAAAACCTTTCCCTGGGGAGACCAGTATTATGTAGTCCTTACAGAGAAAATTGGTCTAACTTCTCTACCAGTGCTCCCAGACACTCTGCTATTCTTCTACACCTAAGAAATATTACCATTGTTGACCTTCCTGTTGTTTACATGGCTTTTTTTAAGCATCCAGTGACCTTAACTAGGTTGAGTCCCTTCTCACTGGAACAGACTGAATGCAACAGACCTCTCCCCAAAGGTTTTGTTTTGTTGATGTTGAATGGAAAACATGGAATGAGAGGCAAAGAAGAAAACCAAATGAGATGGGCTATGGCAAAAGAAAAAAAAAAGAGGATAGGGTGTACAGAACTCTCAATTGCCAAAAGCAGAGACTACTCTTTGCCATCTGCCCACCCATTATCAGGTTTCAATGTACTAGGAACATCTTGGAAAACAACAGTCTTGAGGTAGCAGCTGAAGAAAGGTAAAATGGCTTCTAGGTAACTCCACATTTATCTGTGGAGCTCTCTCCTATACAAAAGGCAACACTAGAGAAGAATACTAAAGTGCTCACATCAAGAAAGGATGACCCTCTCAGTGGTGAATAGAAGGGGACAACTGCTGAGATGATCTGTGTGCTTGCTCCAGTTTCCTCTCACCTGGTGGTAGAGTTCCAGGACCCTCCAAATGTAAGGGATGCAATACTTTGGCTAGATGAACTGCACAAGATCCAGGCATGTAACCTTACAGAAAGAGCTGTGAGAAGGAGAGCCATGGGTATCCTTCCCCTACACTCTTTACAAATGGAAAGAAATTAAATGTAAAATTCTGGCATAAAGCTTAAGTTGTCAGATATATATTTATCTTTTTCTAAGTAGTAAAATACTTCAACAAAAATTCTCAGGAATTAAAAGCTTGCTAAATCAATAAAAAATCATAGTATCAGTAGAGTTTATCATAGGGTATGTCAATAGAGAAAATTAAGGAGGGAGAGACTAAAATAGTCTGCTTTGACATGTTTGAATGCATAGCATGTCTTCTGGGATATTATATATTACAGAGCATGCAAATACCATATGATTGAGATGTACTGAGGATCATGCTCTCAAGATTAACAAGAAGGTCTAAGGCAGATAAAGAACTCCACAGTGTGGCACAGCTCAGCAACGTTAAAAAGATGGAAGGATTATCAGGATATATTAACTCAGCAATTAGACTTCAAGAGAAAATACCCAGGCACATCACATATTCACAGAACCCTAGGTTCAAACAAAGAAACAGTGCTGGAACATGAAAACCTATCAGCCCCAAATTCTGTCATGTGTAGGCTCTCTGTCATCAATGCACACCACATAGTTGCAAGTTATTATAAATACCAGCAAAACACTGAACTTACTGTTTTAGCATTATTTCCAAAAAATCAGCCCTTTGAGTTTAGATACCCTTTGTAACAAAAACTGTTTCAGATATCAGCACACATAATGCTAACAGAAGTGACAGGAATCAAATTCATCCTTGGTGACATTACAGTACATGGCAGGAGCAGAGAATAAAATGACAAAAGCCTAATGAAACAAGAACACAATCCCCAAGTTTTCATGCAAAGTGTCAATCAGTATATACCAAACAAGTTACTTTGGTCATATCTTCAAAAGAGGAGACATCAATTTTGATTGAAAAAACTGCATCAGTTACAAACACAAACCAAGATCTGCACTCTCATGAGAAAAACAGAAGCATGGTAACTGATACTATAGTCACTATAATAAAGTACACTTTAACTGATGTACTATCTCTCTAGGTAGTACAGAAACTGAAATACCCTGCTGGATTTTCATTCTGATGAGCACTTTAAATTTAGAGTGAGATACAAAGTATATAAATGATTTGATCAAGATTATAAAGGAAGAATGTGGAAGAGCACAAATGAGAACGCAAGTCTTGGCCGGATCCTAAGCTACTGGTTTCCTCAATCTTGCCATGCTCAAATAGAGAATGGCAATCAAGACAACTGTACATAGGAATTCAATAAGATTAAATTATACATATGGTCACCAAGTAGAAATCCTACCATCAAAAATCCCTTTGCTTTAGTGAGGAGTTTGTACATGCAGAGTTGTGGGTACACAAATATTTGGTGGTGTCTTCTCTCCTTAAAAAAATTATATCCTGACAAAAAAAAAAATAAAAAAAAA
>VXAK01019996.1:31640-58768 GCA_013399435.1 Arenaria interpres
AAGGCACTTCTCAAATCCAGCAAATTCTTGTCAGCAGATCAAAAATCCATACTGCATGCAGGTAGCTTTCTTAGTGACCTCTTAGACTCCTTTCCATTTCATGAGCTCTGCATTAGTTCCATAATAAAATAGGCTTTTAAGGGGCAAAGTGTAAGGATTTAGATGCAGTAGATAATCTCAGTTGTTGTTTTTTTCCTACAAATTCCCTAATGACCTTACCAAGAGTTCTGCAAATGCTATAAGGGCAAAGGATTGCTGATAGTTAATCCTTTTTCTGATTATCATAATCCCATGTGATTTTTGTTTCAGTGTAACTTCAATTGCTACATGTTATTGCACTAGCAAGTTCTATCAACACTTAACTTTGTAGTAGGTGATTAGGAGCATCAGTGAACGTTTTCCTCTATCTCCAAATATCCCAAGTTACATTTGGCCATGTACTGAAGGCCCAATTATTTTTTATTAATGGTCTTCTATATGCAAAGTTCAGGCTGATTACCAAAATCACAAATACAGAGGCATATTTTATAAGCATGAATACTCATTTTCAAAGCAATGCTGACTGACAAATACCTCCGACATTATGTCATAGGGATTTTTGGCTAAGGATGCCAGGTTTGGCTCCTTTCTGGTCTCAATCCACAAAGAAGCTCCCCTGTGTAAGCAGGAGTATACAAATGTGATATACAATCCATATCTCTGAGTTTAGAAAAATTTTAAAATCACATCTTTGCATTCTGAAAATAAACAGAATATACCAACCTGCACAAGATCTAAAATGCCTAGGCTGTAATAACCTTCCACTGTGATGTACTGATGAAAAAATGTTTTTCTGATTAAAAAAATAATTCTAATTTAAAAGGGTCTACTACTTTGTTTGTACATTGCATACTATAAGGTATGCCTCAGAAGTGTTTATCAAACATGTCACACAGTTCTAAACCAATTCTTCATGCGTATGAAAATCTGCCTCATTTACAGTCTTTGAAGTGAGCCCTAAGGGAATATTCACATACATACCCTAATGCTGATTATTTTATCAGCCACAGGAGCAAAAAGTGCTTTATCACAAAGACACCAATTAATGCAAAAACAAAAAGCCCTTCACTTTTATGTCTGATGTTGAAAGAAACTCAGTTACAAAATAATTAATGGGAAATGTAGCTTCTGTAATACACATTGTGAATATACTCTCCCTGATGCTTTGTAAAAAAAAGTGCTCCATTAGGATTACAAAGGAAATATGAATTTTGTTTTTCTTCTCTGCCGCTAAGTATTGTATGCATATTATTATCCTTTCATGTGCCATACACAGCTGCAGTTTTTTATGAAACACACAACCTAAGGAGTAAATGATATTGCAAGTCATACAAGTTGTGGTTAATAAAAAAAGCTGTTGTGACACTGTACCAATTATTCAAAGTTTTATCCTAGAGACCCATATTAACACTTTACTACTTGTCTGTAAGACTCAATTTCTATCTCAAAACAGGCAAAGCCCTCAAAAAAAAAATAAAAATACATTTTAAAGTTCCTGAAAAGTCTGTGTACTTTATATTTACATACTGCTGTTCAGAATTTTTAAATGGCTACTTAAATTGACCTCCTTAAGGATTTTTCTGGAGTGTGATCTTCTCTGAAACTATCAACCCAAGGATGTTAAAGTGTTGCAAATTGAAAATTAGATTCATGTCAATATAGCTCAGCTAAACTACAGACTTGTAAATTTGTCAGAATGATCTCTTACAGACAACTGATCTGAACCCTGCAGGGGTTGCACTGCATGCACTGTGAATCCACTCTCAGTAAATCGGATGCCGAATTGCCCAGCACTTGTTTTTTTCATGCCCATGGCTCCCAGAAAGGTGACAATGCTCCTACGTGTAAGCTCTCACTGGAACTGCTAGTGAGTGAAAGGTTCCCTGAAGGAGAACCTCAGTGATACTAATCTCCTGTTCTTATTCACAAATATAATGTGCTTGAGATGTCCTGGAAAATAAAACACAAGTGTCCAGATTTGACAAAAACAAGCCAACAAACCAATAGACTTTTTTCCTCCTCTTGTGTCCCCCTCTAAATGGGCAGATTGACTTCTTTAGGCTCTGATCTCCTCATGTCTCCATGTCCTCCTTCCATTCATGTCCTCCTCTCAAGGTTCCATACTTTCATCTAAACAAGCATTAAAGCAGGACCACAACTAACACTAATCAGGGAGCTACATAGGTATCTACAGACATTCCTTTTTGTGTTGGCTGGAAACCCACTGGTTTCAGGTTTTGGGGCGTGATACTAATTTTTTTTTTTGTCTTGGTGCAGGCCTAGGATATTCATAATTTATAGAGAGAGCCCTTAGTAATAATCTGTGTCAGAACTACTGATCTGTACATATGTAAGTTGGGGGAAGCCTGCTCTTTGAGCCAGCATGCCTTTTGCTGATTTACAAATACATTTGCAAGGCTGGCAAAGTTAATTAAAGGTAATAGAAAATTTTAAAGCAAAAATAAAAAATAGAGCAGTAAGAAAAATTAATTAAAAAATGATCTATCATATGAAAGCTGCAGAAGGGGCTGCATTCTCACAGGAGATACAAATGACTGCCATTTTATACTTTAACTTCTTCCAGACAGTACAGCACAACAGACTAATCAACTGTGTCTGTGTAATATCTTCAGACTAATGATTGGGCTTAGGTTGCCAGCTAGGGATTTCCTCATTCATTACTTTCAACATATCTACCAAGTCTCAAAACACTACAGATTTTTTTTAGCTTCTCATCTTCTGCAGAAAGGCAGAAAAGTTCTGTGATTATGGCTCAGCACAGTGTCAGATGTCTTTTCCTTCCTTGGCTTTGCTCTACTCCTTTGAGAATTTAGTTTCATCAACACTGTGTGTGCGCCTTTATTTGTCCATCTGCATAATGCAGGTGTCCACAGTATGCAGAAGAGGAGCAATTCACTAATATTTATAAAATACTTACAAGATATCCATATGCAAGGTAATGTAAAACCCAAAGCTCTTATGACACTATGTGCAACTTTATGCTTTCACAAAAGAGTACATGTAAAGGATGATTCTGCATAGGCATAAAAGCTATAGTTAAATATACATGCTGCATTTGCAAGACTTTTTTCTTATTCTTATGTGAACACATTCAAATGAGGTATTAGAGCTGAGAATCAGGAGATACAGAATTTATCACTGTCCCTTCCAGTAAAATTTTTAAGCTATGGACAAATCACCTCTGTTTGGTGGAATTTATCTTCCTGGGAAATGGAAGCCCTACCTTGTGAAACTGATGTGAAATTCACAGTGTCTCGAGTTTTTAAGATACAAAGTACTAATGTTTTGAAGCCAGGGATCTGTTAATTCCTGACTCCATCCACTTCATGAAAATTGAGCCCAGAAAATAAATTACCTAAGAAAACACCTGCATGTTCTTAGTTCCTCTGAGAGTCAGGCTGTTCTCATTTGAGAACATGATAAACATTTGCTTAATAGGCATACAAAGTCATCCTTTCTGATGCCCTTTTTTTTTTTTTTAATAATACTGATCTAGCTTTAAAAAATAATAATAAAAAAGCCCACTTTCTGCTGCTTCTGGATTGTTAGTTTGGGGGCAGACTTGATTCTGTCCAGCTTGAGTTCTGACTCTCTTACATATCCAGCAAGCCCTAGTGAAAAGGGAATTTTGAAAAGCGCAAGCAATTTGTGATCATCCTCTGAACGCTTATAGAAAAGAGTTAAGATACTTCTAGGCCCAGTTAGAAGTTTTCTTCAATAACCACTAGCATAAATCAATTCAATTCAACCAGAATTGAAAGACAGATGAACTTCATTCCCTGTCTTCATGATGTCAAAAGGTTAAGAGAAACCAAACGCCTTCTCTTTCACCAGAGAAAGAGAAGAAACTTTTCTTTCAGAACTTTTAAGCTACTTGGCCTCAAAATTTCTCAACTTTCATTTTTTTCAACCTATTCTCCTCAAATCCAGGGATTTTCTAACATTCCTAGTACAAATATTCTATTATTCTAACCAATAAAATATTGAAGGACTGTGTTTCTCTTCTACTTCCACCCTCCGTGTTGAAACATAAAGGAAACTGAGGTGTTTAATATGACACAATCTTGCCTCCTCTCTTCCAGCTAACGTCAGGATAGTAAGTGACAAGCCAATTGTAAAGCTAAATTGTTTTTAGTCACCAGAGCTGAGCCCCTTTTGCTTTAGTATTTTGCTGTGGCCTTAACCTACTTGATGTGTGAGTTAATACTGGTAAATATAATCACCAATATTAAATTTTTAGGTAACTTTCAGCTAATTCCAAATTTGATTATTTACCCTGAGAGTTCACTTCATGCTACCCACCACTTTCACTAATGCTCAGTCACTAGAAAACAGTTAGAAAGAGGTTCCACAACAGTCAAAATAATTAGTGAACTAAAATTAAAGAACTATAGTTACAAAAAAGTTTTTCCAATAGTTATTAGGCTGTAAAGAAGCAAAAATCTTCCACAAGGATTGGATTAGTTTTAAGAAGGATTAAGATGGCTGTTTCTATAGAACACAAAGTGAAATTTTGTCACTTGCAGAAAAAAGTCGTGTGTTTCAACACTGAACTGAAAACATCACATCAATAAAGAATGTTGCACTTCTCTGGCACCAAAATGCCAGCCAAATTTGTGACAATGCTGGGGAGAATACGGATGCTGTCAGAGTATTTATTTTTCAAATTTCTATCAGCAATTTCCATATGAATCAATTTTCTAACTCTGGGCAACAACAATGCATAATTTCTTGAATATAAATATACAACATTTCGTTGATAAACAGCAAGAAAATATAACAAGGTTTCATATGTTTACACAAATATGTTGCCTGGCATACTCATTAGTTTAAGTCATAAGATGACCTATATGCCATGCTGTAAAGGTCAAAGTAGGAGAAAAGGGGGGGGAAAAATAAACGGAGATACGGGTTCTGAAAAAAAACTCAGAACCAAACCAGTTTCCAATCAGTATGTACTTACTAACTAGTACTGTACATGCCAAAACTAAAGAATACACTGGATTACTCCCACAACAAACATGTACCATGCTAAAGCTGTCACCCAAATTCTTTTTCTTTCTTCCTGATAATTTAGTTCTCCTTTGTCTAATTTCATTACCATTTCACCTCTCATATTACGATTATTTTGCACTTATAGTCTTGTAGTGACAGTGCTCTGTTTTCTAGTTAGATTACTGTTAGGGTCTCAGATTGAGATAAAATTCTCAAGTGATGTGAAGCCATCATACCATCTACCTCTCCACTTCCACAGAAGTTCCACGTCTCACGTTTCAGACTGAATTTTGTAGCCATCAGTAGACTGCCCATCTGCTGAAGAAAACTCTTACTTCCAAGAAGAGTTTTCTACATTAAAGAATAAATTACCTTTGAGCAGTTATTCTTGAATAGCTGATTGGGTGAGATATTTCTGTTACAAATATGCTATTTAAGGATTGGGTGAGATATTTCTGTTACAAATATGCTATTTAAGGATTGGTGAAACTGTCTCAGATGCTCTAAAGGTGAATAGATATTTTAGGAAAGGACAGCTGTAGATGTTTCCATTCTAGATACTTGAGACACAATTTTTATTATTGTGGACTTACCATTCTGTTTTAATGAACATGTCTCTAAAGCTTGTTTTATCATCAAAGCTTCACATCCATCAAACTTATCCTTGAATCTGTTCCAGGACAAATTATTTGCGGAACCTAGCTCATTTAAAAGTAAAAAAGAAAAGGTGAGTTAAAAGGGGGATGGATAGGCACTGGTCACCCTACTGCTTTCACTGCATATTAGATATACATTATGTAAACAGTAACCTATGTAAGTGTCTGAGCACAAACATCTTCACCCTCATAAAAATAAACATGCATGATCAGGAACCTCAATTTTGCAAAATTACTACTTTCCTTTGATTAGTCATAACTGCATTGCTGGCATATTTAACACAATTCTTCATTCACTTAAATTACCATTAATTTGAAAGCATAAGAGATTTCAATTCCATGAAGGAGGCTATAGGTCAAAATTAAATATGTATTGGCCTATTTCTGTTGTTTCCTTTATACTCAAATTGCTTAAGAATATACAAGTAATCTCAGGGAAAGGAGAAATAAAATAATTGAAGTATAACAAGGCACACTGAGATAAAGAAATTGAGTCCATTTCAATTACCTTTTTGATGGTCATTAACTGAAGTGAAGAAATGGAGGTTATTTTATGGGGCTAAGTGATACTGACACATTAATTAAATGCACATCATACCAGAACAGCAAAGCAGTTGACAGAAAGGTGATGCCAACTTTGCCTTTTCTCTTGTATTAATAATGTAATTATTAAATGTAAGTTCACGTAATTAGGTCTGTTCCCATGTTCATCAGATTTTACTGGTATTAAAATCTGGGATGTATGACTTTAATACAAGTAAACTTACGCTTTCCAGCTAGTAATTCAAAAAACTTTGACTGAACATTGTAAAGGTTCTTTTGGGGTTAGGACACTCCAAACTAAAAAATTTAACACATTTCTAAAAGTACCAGATAACATTTTCTACAGCAAGTTAACCCACCTATTTCACTACCTGAACACTAATGCATTAGGTTTGTGACTTCCAAAAAGAGCATTAAAAATGTGAAAGTGTGGACAGGATCAAGCACTAATTTTCGACTCCTGCTTATGTGCACCATGCATGAACAAGATAAACGCAAATATACATACAGAACAAGTGTATTTGTGATAAAACCTGGGAAACTCATTGACGTGCTATTAAATGCTGCCTAGATCTTGAGCAGGCATGTACTTTCATAGAAATCTAAACTTATTATTATTAAACCTGCCACCTTTAACATCAACGTACCTTACACACGAAGACTCCAATATAAAGCATCCTGTGACTAAAGACAGCCCTTGTGTTACCCCGGCAGATTTTTGGACTGGACATTATAAATAAAATGCAGCCAATGGCTGGATTAATTCTGCAAACTTGCAAGTGTTACCCTAACCTTATATCATTGTCTTACAATATGAACAACTCAATGTTTGTGCTCCTCACCCAGCTGCCACTACCGTATAAGCACTTTACAGGTTAGCACAACAGATCTTGCAAGTCTCACACTGCAGGAAGGATTTTCAGATCACATTCTGTGGGACCCACTGGAGTGCACAGCAGCTACTGTCCTGCTTCTTCACCCATCTACAGACCTTTAGACCATCAATACTTTCCAGCCATGAAGTAAGATCTGGCTAACAGGCAGCAACACCACGTACAGGCCAGAGGGCAATGAGCCTGTATAGGAATCCATCTAGATTAATTGTGCAGCTTGCTTTGTTAGTCTATTCTGTGTGTATTCATGCAAAGTCCTCTTTTGGAGCTTTAAAATAAATAGCTGGTGAAGTGAAACTAAAGCGGAAACTAAAGGTGGAACAAGGCCTTTGCCCAAGGTGCTGTGAAAAACAAGGCTCAACAAAGGAATGAAAAAGATACTTCCCAAAACACTGTAACCAAAAAAAGTATACTTCTCAAGAGACCTTACTAAATAAGAATGGGAAGGTGAAACTAGTATTTCACCCACCACAGTTCCAGACATTCAAATTGAATAATTCCCAGCTCCCTCAAGGGGAAAAAAAAAAAGAAAAAAAAACCAAAGGAAAAAGCAATACCTAACTTAAGGTTCTTCCAATAAATTCTTCATCTTTGGATAAGTCACACATTTATACAAAACATATATTTAGTTTTCATCTTTCTTTAATGGAATTTTCTGTGAAAGCTAGTAGAGCTGGAAAATAGAAGCAATTTCCATAAATTTACTTCTGCTTCTTTTGAAAACAAACAAAGCAATATTTTTTCTTCTTGTTATATATAATTTTCTCTCTTGACTATCTAATTTAATATACATAACTATTTTTATAAGTTGTTTTTCTCTTCATATTGTAATAAAATGGAAAATCTATTCTTTTGCTGTATAGCCTCTCTTAAAAGCTCTTATTGTTGTGTTAAATCAATGCGTATCGAGGCTAATCTGTGCAAGTGGATTTTCTCTCTCCTATGCTCCTATCCCTTTTCTCTCCCTCTTACAGCTCACTGATCAACTTCATGATGAGAAAAGTAAGCTGCAGAAGAACGCAGCCTTGTCCATTCAACGTCCCAAGGGCTTTCCCACTTTACACAATCACTATGCAGAAACAGAGCGAGGAACATGCTCTTCGTACTAATAAGAATATCTTTTGTCAGTCCAAGGTCAAGACGTGCTCGCTTCAAAAGTGATCTGGAATAGCAAACAGCTACTGCAACAGCCTATGAAGTCTCTCTCAGAAAAGAAGCCCATGCAGCTGAAGACTAAGAAGGGACCAGGGAGTCGACATATCTGTGATGATGCAAACTGCCTAATGCCGTGCTTACCATTCCTCCTGTTGCGCTTTGTACATTCTCCATGTTAAGTGATCCTATCTGCTCACACAGCTGCAGATACCAGCCAAACAGACATCTTCCAATCTCCATTTCTCTTTCTGTAACGTAAACCCCTGCAAGTAAACCAGCTGAAAAAAAAATCACTGGCATTACAGGAAGGGAAATAACTGAACACCATGTTCCATAGGTTGAAAGACAGCAACTATGGGAATGGGCATTATAACACCCCAGTAAGTCCATTCTCTTTTTGTTTATAATAATATTAGTGACATATTAGGCTTGCAAAAACAGAACACCTATGATTTCTATTTACAAACAGAGAGAAGGAAACATATTAAAGAAGGTAGCTTTTCAAACTTGGGTAACTTTAAATAAAATGGCAAAACTAAATTGAGTGGAAATGAGAAGTATCCAATGCACTGTGACTCAACATTACTACATATCCCCATCACCGGAATGAAAAGTTCTGGTTTAATCCTTAGGGCTTTTTCTCTGAACAAATTTGGTAATTTAGCAAAAAGAAACCTAGGTAATGAAAGGTCTGACTTTTTTTATCCTAAAATATTTTACTTTTTGTCAGAAAGAAATTAGTCATGTATGCCTTAGACTCAAACGGGTATTATCATATGTAAATTTAAGTGTGTAAGTAACTGAAGTCTATATGTATACGTAAGCATTCAAAATCATGAACATGTTGAAATATTTTGCTAAATCAATTCCATTAGTGCTTTTTAGAGCCCAAAGGTGATCTCCAATTATTCCTGGGCAAGTATCAGACTCAATGAACCAAGAACATTCACACTTAACAGTCAATGTCTATCAGCGTTTTTCTTAGAAGGCGCTCCACTAGAAAATATTTAAGTAAATGTCATAGAATCATAGAATCGTCTAGGTTGGAAGGGACCTTAAAGATCTTCTAGTCCAACCATCACCATGTGAACAATAAAAAAGAAGCAAAGCTTCATATTTAAGAGGGAATCCTAACAAAACATAATTACAGAGATTAAATATCATTTATGCAGAGGCTTTTGTTATTTATTTGAACAGCAGATATTCAATGTAATTCACCTAATCAGGTCTATAAGGTTATTTAACTAGCTTAAATCGGGAATTAAATTAATGACATATTCTATAATAAAAATTAAGTAATTAAGAGTTAACTCCTCTGAGCCGATTAACAGCACTGAAGAAGAAAGAGTTTGTCTGACAGCAGAAAAATATGTTTTGGGGGCAGCAAACTAGGGAGAATATATATTTTAACTGATTAAACTCAGTACAGGGTTCTAAATACTTATGACTGCTCTGGGAATGACACTGCTATTAATAACTCCCAAACTTCTACGGAATGACTAAAGTGTGCTCATTAAAGCAAAATGCTTATTAAGCAATCTGGAAAATGCAAATGATGCTTCCAAAATGGAATTTTCTTTTTTCATTCCGATTCATCCCTCTTGGGTTTTAATGCAGGTAGCCACATCACTCTAGGTGGAAAAAAAATCCCACCCACAACTTTATGCAAATACACATTTCAATATTTGAAATTACCTTCATATTTTTTTCCTCTACTTTTGTTATTGGAAAATAGGAAATTAAAAAAGCAGTGAAGAAGTCTACTTATCATTATTATAGCCAGTAAGGAAATTTCTAGTAAAAGTATTTTATTAGAAAAATGTCAAGTTCATGAAAGCCTTTGTTTAGTAGGGTTTTGGGAGTTTGGATATTAATACTGTTATAATAAATAAATGTACATAACATTTTTGTCCAGTTTATATATAAAATGATGATTTACATTTTACACCAGATCAATCAGCCCCTTCTACGTAATATTCACCCAGGGCATGAATATTAATAAACTAGTGAATATTAATTTACATAAAGAAAAACTGCTTTAACAACATTAATCATGAGCTAGACTATCTTGGTGGTTAGAAAATTTATCTGTAATACAGATAGGCCATTGCAACCAGCCTTGGCTCATTCCTTAGGGGAGGGGAAAAAAAAAAAAAAAGAGAATGGAGAAAAGGAAAAATACAAACAAAGAAGCTCGTGTAAGAAACTTTCTGCAAACTTGTATTTTCTCAATGGAAGGCTGATGTCAAAATACTCAGACCTTCAATTTCTGATAATGATCTAGTTCATGTGACTATTTGACTCAGATTCCCCATCAAGTCAACTCCTGATCACATACACAAATCACAATCTTATGACTCTTCTTATCATGAACTACTTATACTCTCCTATCAAAAGATTTCACAAAATAGCCCCACTTGGTCAAAATTTGGCTTTCCAAAAGAGGGTGGCAAGCTGACAGGCATCCTCTTAAAAATGCAGTCTGATTCACATTTCTTGAACAAATTAGTATTCTTTCCCTTCCAGTATTGATCAGCATACACTTCATTTGTTACAATTCAGAGGTCAAATTATTGTCATTAACACTGAACCCGGTTATTCCTCAAGTGCATTTTACTGAGCTCCTCACATTAACGTTTAAGAAGCTTAGGGATGACGATCCCCAAAGCACCAGCACTGAAATTCTGGAGACTGAACTCCCTCCTCTCATCTCCTCCCACTTTGGCCCCAAACCTGTTCCCAAGAGATCGGCTTTTCCTGATGATTGCAAACAAATTATTTGTTCCTGAAGATGCAAATGAGAAAACACATAAAAAACACACTCCAAAAAGTCAACACCCAATCCCTCATTGCTTGCTCCTGCCCCAAAACCAGGGACATAGGCCATATTTCAGGAGAACAAATCTCTGCCTTATAGAGTGGTAAATGCAATGTCTCTTAAAAACAAAACAACTGAGAAACAGCACTTACTAACTGAAAAAACAGATAATATACCATAACAAACACCTGTAGACAATGTAATATACCTGATACGTAATTGCACATCTGTTTCAAGTAGAAAAATGTCTCATTAAGTATGCTTCACTGCCCTCTTCCTCATGTCCTTGTTCTCCCTGCCCTGCCCTTCCCCACCTCCCATCTTCTCTTGAGATACTTGCCCCTACACTCTCCGAAACCTAGAGTTGCTAATATTTCAAGATATTACTTTAAGAAGAAAAGTTAAGACAGGCAACAAAACTGATCTCCAATTGACAGAAACACCATCTGTCTGTGAACCAGTAAAGAAAACATCTTTATAGGAAAGTCTTACTAGGTCCTACCTCAAAAGAAACAAACAAAAAAAAAGCAATCCAATGAACTCTAATGAAGTCTGGTATCTTATAAATTTGTGCCCTGTGGTTGATTGACCTTGATGAGTATTGAAGATGTAAACTCCAACTGAACCTCCTTCCGAGGCTAAGACATTTATCTCACTTTTACTAGATAATCAAGTAATACAGCATCTCTTTCATTTGGGTATGTTATCCATCTGCTTATTTTAATGCATGTCGTCTTTGAGACCTTTAGCACACTGTTAAATGTGGTCAAAATAGATTCTTATGACCAAAAGGCAAAAATACCATGTGACTGCAAAAATCCCATTTCTCTGTGAAAATGGACTAAAATTATGAAACTAACATTGTTTCTACACATAAAATGGATTAAGTGTATCTTCAACAGCAAGGTCATCTTGAGTTCTTTCCGATTCTCACAACTTTTCTACACATTTACTCCATTAAATATTCCACATCCTATTAACCCTCCAAAATTCACATAATATAGCTCTTCAACTTGATTGCCCCACTATTTTTTAAGATTTAACTACACCACAGACCCTAGTTTAAACTAATGCAAAAGATGCCAATCCTTGCTCAATTGCTACAGTTCTAAACTTTTTTATGAGTTATGGAAATATTTTCTAACATTCCATTTCCATTTATAATCTTTTTAGCTACGATATTAAAGTCCGTACTGAAGAAAATGGAAATATAATTCCTTTTTGTTCTTAAACAGTTTTTTAAATCTCTATGAAAACCTTAGGCAGTATATTCAAGTTTTTCAGAAATAAAGGTATTTAAAATCTTTAAGAAGTCTTAGATCAGCTACAACAATGTTGAGCATGAACTGCAAAGCAAGAAATAAAAGACAAACACCTACTGCTCTTATGTATAGTCTGTATAATCTTAATCCCAGCTTGATAAAGCCTGATGGGCAATTTTTTCCCCATTTTCACAAAGCCCCAACAGTTGCTTAAAACAAAAAAAAAAATTAAAAATAAGGTAAACCACATCGCAAGATTTTTAAACAAAAAAAGGAGCAAATCTCTATTGGCCTGGTAACAGTCATAGTACACTTCAAAATAACTACCAGAAAGCCAAGAAAACAAAGTGTGGTAGAAAAACGCGCACAACAAAACTGCAAGGGAATGAGGAAAACTTGTCAGAGTTTCATGAAAGAAAACTATAGGGAATGCTTTCTCAGTAAACAGGAGTAGCAAGTAAAGACTATTGAAGCTATTATGATCTTTAGTATCAATGTTGAAAAAGCAAAAAATCCCTACAGATAATCTTATTCTTCATTTAAGCAGAGCAAGCAAAATGATAAAGAAAACAAATTCAAATGTTTAGTTTTTATGAAAGCTGGAAAAACTAATTTTATGATGAATTTCCAGCTACTGAGACTTTTTTGTCCCTTCACAGTTGTACAGATTATTTTGTTTTCCTTTTAAAAATCTTTTCTTTTGTTTTCAGATCACAATCATCATGTCTCAGGAAACAGAGGACTGTAAATCCAGTTCTCCTTGGGTGCCTAAATATACAGTTTAGGAAAAAACCTACAGAACCAATGACAGCTATGAAAAGCACAGAATATCCCATCGCTCCCTTTACAGAGATAGTATAACATACGGTTAGCGTGGGGCTTCTCTCATCAGCTCAGACTGATGCAAAATGATCCAGTTAGAGTCAATTTGCAAGTATAATATCAGCGCAGCGTCTACAGATTTATAAGCCAAAAGAAAAAGTATTCTCAACTTTGGGAAATGAAAATTTGGAGTTGCAGACAGCTTTAGCTGATCTTAAGTCCCATACAGCTACTAGCTAAATCTCAGCAAGGCATGCAGGGAATTAAACATGCAATTCCCATCATTATCAAAGATTGCTGCTACTCGGAGTCTTTATATGCTTAAAACCTACCCTCTAGTGTTTACTAATAGCATCCATTTAGTACAGCAGGTGAAATGCTGATTACTTAATTTATTTCTTAGTCATTTTGAAAACCTCCCACTGCATTTATTTTGCATATCCTGCTTTTCTTCATCTGAAGATGAAGGCCACTGAAAAATCCTCAGGGATACAACAGGGCTATGGCACAACAAATGAGCATCGCAGCATGCATACATTACAGGGCATCAGGGTGCAACACAAAAATCTTCTCAACAGTCCATTTACACACTGTGAACTAAATTCAGTCACTGTATTTGTATATGAAACTTCTACCTACCCCTGCAGGGTTGATATGTGCATACTCAAGAGTACACTTCAACCTTTGATTGCTTTACCATCTAGTTCATAATTTCACAGATACAAAAATACACCATTCAAGCACTTTAGAAGCATTATATGAAGTAGAGAGCAAAGAAATACTTCGATACATTAAGATTTAATAAGTTGCTTTCCTGAACAAGGGCCAAATCCTGCAGATTCTAAATTCCCTACCGAGAGAAAGCAATCTCAATTTGTTACTAGAGAAAAATAAAATTTAAGTTATTATTTCACGCTTTTCTTGCTCATGTGCTCATGATAGTTGTTTTACTATTCTCTTAGTAATGTTCAGATGTAAACAGTATTTTGCCAGGAATACATACTGATCACAGTTTTTGCAAATAATGAGTAAGATGACCTACACAGAGAAAGAAAGTTTGATGTTACCTCTTTCAACACTGACTTACACTAGAAAAGTGCAAGGAATTCCTGATGCATGGTATGTAGCTGTTATTTCATTCTGCTTTATGAAGACAGGCACGTAGTGACTGGAAAAAAAAAGAAGCAAATTTAAACTTGAGAATTTTCCATAGTATTCATCAGTGTAGTAGCTTAAGCTCCTCTCAGATAAGACTTTCAGGGACTTTACATAGTTTCTGGTCCTCCTTTCCTTCATTATAAAAAGCTAAATTAAATGAATTGTCGCTCTGGCATCCTTCTTAAAGACAATTCTCTTTTTACAGAAATGCTTCTTTTTTTTCTTTTTAAGCACCTGCAACACAGTACCAAGCTTTCCAACCAAAAATCTTATTGCTTACTTGAAACAAATGTTTTTAGCAATTGATGCTGAGGTGCAACTTAGATATAGCAGAATTCCTTCTCTCCTCTCTTCCCAATTTTTAAAAACTCTCAGCTGTTCCCGCCTCCATCATCTTCACACACTTATCTGTCTTATTATAAAGTGGGAAAGACCTGCTTACCTACTAAGCAGCTAGTTTGTGATCTGGCATGTTGCATAACAGAGGTCGGTTAGCAGACTTCTGTCCTTCCTGCTCTCTGATGGCTAAAAAACAACTTCACTGGCTTTGCTAAGCAGCTTAGGAATCATGTAAAAAATGATATGATCAAATGAGTACCTTTCAGGGACCATTTGCCACCAAACTTATTTTATAATTCATCTATTCTCTGACACCGGGAATTGCACTATTCTGTAAGGTACAACTGTACTTCCAATGCACTACTTAAATGTTAATGGAGTGAAATTGCTCACATTCATATTTTAACAGGCTTCAGTACGTCAGCTTGCTCACTTCTAGAAAGAAACTTATCTCAAGACATAAGAAAAAGTCCACCAGAGAAATGCAACTAAGTTGACTACAAATAAATTATATAAGGTTGGCTATTTCAGTAGGGATTTGGGTAGGAGGGTGTTAGCTTTGAAGGTTTGGGGTTGGGTTTATTTTGGATGTAAATTTAAATTTGTGGCTATGTTATGACTTGCCACTCACTTTTAGCTCCTAACAGTCAAGCAGAAGACTGTAAAGCTTATGCTTTTTGAAAATTTGAAAATTTTGAAAATTTGAAATGCTTTAGGGATACGTGAAATATTTTTTCCCCTCTCTAAATCCACTTTTTGTTATATATAAAACATGCCTATTCTTTAGCTTACAGTTGATTTAATTAGACTAAAATATTTCAACCAATAAATGGTGAAATGTGTGTGACATATTTTGACATAACTTGCACATGTTAGGCTTTCAGACAGAACAGAATTGAGACAATTGTAGATGCAGAAGATAGAATTGTGGATGCTGAAGATATATTTGTGTCTGTGTATACGTTGAAGATCATATATATATAAAAATACATAATATCAAACTCTGCAGCAGCCAAAGTCAATCAAAACTTGGATAAATGCATTTTAAACCCTCCAATACCATCAACCACAAACAAGACATCATTTGATTCATTGGCCTCTCCTTCATAGAGGCACTTGAGGCAGACAATTAAACAGCTGAGGCAAGGAAATAAATGGCTGACCATATCAGTAATAATGTCAACAGCACAGGAAGAAGCAAATGCAAATGAAAGGTATGAGAAAGAACTTGAGGGAAGATTGAAGAAAAAAAACAAATAGTAGCGATGCTAAAACTACCTATTTTGCTTCTATCATCCCCAGAAAGAAAACAAAATTGTAACCTCCAAAAAATGAAGTCTATAGTCTATTTCATCCAGAGGAGGGCAACAAAGCTGGTGAAAAGGCCAGAAGCAATGTCCTATGAGGAGCAGCTAAGGACTTTTGGTTTGTCTAGTTTTGAGAGAAGGCAGCTGAGGGACAACCTCATTGCTCTCTACAGCTTCCTGAGGAGGGAAGTGGAGAGGGAATCATCAGTATCTTCTCCCAGGTATCCAGTGACAGGACACATGGGAATGGTTCAAAGCTGCACCAAGGGAGGTTTAGTCTGGACATTAGTGGTCAAACACAGGAACAGGCTTCCTAGAGAGGTGGTCAATGCCCCAAGGCTGCTGGTGTTTAAGATGCATTTGGGCAACACCTTTAATAACATGCTTTAACTTTTGGTGAGTACTGAATCAGTCAGGCAGTTGAACTTGATGATCATCGTAAGTCCCTTCCAACTGAAATATTCTATTCTATATATACACTAGTCTAACAAGGAACTAAAGACAGGAATCTATGATTTTACTAAGCAGTATTAAAACACCAGATGTGAGGGTGGGCTGGGGAATTCTTTTTTAAAGAAATATTGCAATTTTCTTAACCACCTTATCTCATCAGCTTAGTCAGTCTCCCTGTGATCCTTATTTTTTTCTGTGCTAAGCCAACAATTTTCCTCACTCAATTTGAGTTGAATACAACCAACTAGCTCTTCATAGGGATGAGGGCCATTTTAGAAATATATTTGAACTGCTGCTATCACACACAAGAAAAGGCTCCATAAAATAGACATGGACTGCTTCTAGAAGAGTCACTTGACATCTCAGATTCTCTTGGATGTAACACAGAATCTGACAATCTCCACTGACAGTGTGTCAAATGTGAAGTAATTTTAGAGGAAATTTCATTTAAATAGATCGGGTGATTATGGCGTGTTAAACAAGTGACGAGCCAAGGGCCTCAGAGATTCACATTTAGAAGACAGAAAAAGATACAGTAAGTCCCTCCACCCAATTCACATGGTATATAACCAGAAATAATGGCAGTAAGTAGTCACTCGGACAAGACAATACAGAACATGAAAAGGGAGGAACAAGGACTTTACAAAAATAAGGTGGCTGTCCAAATAACAGAACAGCCCACTCAACCTTGCTGTATAACAGCTCAGTGTATTTTAAACTGTGTATAGCACAAGAAACAAATTAATATTTTGAAGGCAGAGTATGCTGACAAAGTTCTGATTATCTATGTGCTTCAGGGCACCCTTAACAGTTGCCAAAGCTCATGAAGAATCTAATAAAGAAATTAAAATTGTGGAGTAACCACAACAACAAAATACCAATTCTTTATGCAGCCAATGCAAGAACGTATAGGGGATGTGATTTTTAGAGACAGTACTCAACTGAATTACTTGTTCGCTCCTTTATAGAATTACTACTTTATTCAGTACTGAAAATCAGTTTCTCTCCAAGGTCCAAAGAATTCCTATCATTATGTATAAGAGGGACAAACATTAAAGGATATATATAAAAAGTGTTGGGGTGTTGGTTTTTATTGGCTGAGAAATATATTTTAAAATACTGAATAAGTCTCTTCCAAGAAAGGTTTGGATAATCTTATTAAGTTCTTCAAGCTTTGGCAGAAATCATTACAGGTACACCTTTCTTTAAAGGATATCCTCAGAGAAAAATGCCACCTTCAAGTAGTTTTATCCCATATAATCAGAGAGGAAAAAGTGTAATATACTTTCAAGTATATTTCAGGTGTAGTATACTACTTTGCAATATTTTTCCCATAAGAAACTTTGGAATTCATTTTTCCAATGTTTCCTCCTCTTGTGAGTCACTGTGTTCCACAGCAGAGAGGAGTAACTTTTGATAGAGAAATTAATACCATGAACTTTACTGCAACCTTAAGGACGGAACAGGTGCATACTTGTAAATAAACACACTCTCTGCTTACCCTTTTTAAATCCAAATATTTCTGTCCATAACAGAGACAAGTTTGAGTAATAAAATCTTTATGGTTTGTGAGTCATTCAGTTTCATTGATGATGAGAATTATGAAAATAAAGAGTGAACAAAATTTGCTTTCACAATGCAAATGTTGTGTTTCTTCAAGACAAACATACCCATCAACATATGACTAAAAGCACTTTAACTCTTGACCTTAGTGAAGCAACTCTCAAGTAGTGAGAGTGGTGAAAGGGGCAAAACAAGTAGTGTTTCTTGAGATTTTGACACATTTTCACCCGGAATGTTTGGGTCAGACTTCAAAAGGCATTTAGTTATCTAAGTCACATTAGTTTCAAAGTTAGAAAAACATATAAACAGATTTCATAGTCTGGCCTTTTATTTATACCAAATACCCAGGGTTTTCTCCCTTTATACACAAATTTCTCGCTGCTAGTTGTGCACAGCCTATTTCCAAAATTTGTTTCTTTTATCTTCAGTTAAACAGCTTTTAGATTTTGCTATTTTGCTCTAATGTGTTTATGGCAACAAAGAATGCCCTTTCTTTTTTCCTCCTTCTTCAGCTGCAGAGGACAAAGGAGAAATGAGAGCACTCAAATCATAGAATCATCTAGATTGGAAGGGACCTTCAAGATCATCTAGTCCAACCATCAACCTAACTCTGACAAAAAAACCATCACTGAACCATTGTCCCCCAGCACCACGTAAACCCGTCTTTTGAACACCTCCAGGGACGGTGCCTCAACCACTTCTCTGGGCAGCCCATTCCAATGCTTGATAACCCTTTCAGTGTAAAAATTTTTCCTAATAACCAACCTGAACCTCCCCTGGCACAACTTGAGGCCGTTTCCTCTAGTCCTGTCATCCCCATCCCTGGCCCTTTACCCCCAGGCTCATTACTAGTGGGCCTGGTTTTATCCCCTTCCCCCTTCTGATTCTAGCTTAAAGCCCTGTCCATGAGCTTTGCTAACTCTTGGCCTAATACCCTTTTCCCCTTTCGGGATAGGGTTTTCCCATCGTACTCAAGCAGACCCGGTGTCCTGTAAATCAAACTATGGTCTGTGAACCCAAAGCCCTGCTGGTAACACCAGCTACAGAGCCAGGCATTGATCTGCCTGATCTTTTTGTCTATCCAGTCATCGGTCCCCAAAACTGGAGGGACACAGGAGAACACAATTTGTGCTCCTGAACCCTTCACTAACTGTCCCAAAGCCCTGGAATCTTTCTTCATTGCCCTGAGACTTCTCCTCACTGGTTCATCATTCTCTACCTGCAAAACCAAAAGGGGGTAATAACCTGAGGGCCGTGTCAGGCCAGGAAGCCTCCTGGTTCTATCCCTAACACGGGCCCAGGGACGCTGCAGACCTCCCTTTGGGAAGGGTTTGGCCTGCACGTGGGACCCTCAGCTCCCCTCAGAAGGGAACCACCTAGAACTATTGCCCTCCTCCTTTTCTTAACACGTGGAGCTGGCTGCTTCAGCAACTCCCTGGACAAGCCTTTACCAGCACTTTCCATTCCCTCATCCTCTACCTCCAAAGGCTTGCACCTGTTCTGTACGGGCACCTGGGAAGGCGGGGGAGGCCTGGAGGGGACTCTCCTGCTGCCCCGAGCAGGGACCCGCTTCCACTGCCCCTCATCCTCTCCTGCTTCCCCTCCTTCTGCCTGGGGACAAGAGGGCAGGGGATCCTCTCCCTCTCCTGCAGCCTCCACCCGCTCCTTTGTCCCCAGGGATGGCAGGGCCTGGCTCCACCGATCCATTTCCTTTCCGCATTCCCAGATGGGCCTCAGTCCTTCCACTTCCCCCTTGAGCTCAGCCACCAGGCCGAGCAGATCACTGACCTGCTCACGGCGCGCACAGGAGCTGCCTTCGCCGTCCTCCCGCAGGGGTGACAGACATTCCCTGCGGCCCCTCACCCGGACGGCTGCGCGTCTCTGCAGCGGGGCACTTCGGGGCGCTTGATTCCCTTGCAGCGCAGCCGCGGACCCGGCGGAGACCACCCCGGATGGTTTCTTTCCAGTCAGACCGGCCTGCCCGCTCCCCCCTTGCGCTCACCCGTCACGCCGCACTCCAGACAGGCTGCAGCCGCCACCGACCGACCGACCGACCGACCGACCGACCTCCCCTCAGCTCTCGCCGCCGCCGCTGCCGGACCCGCCGTCTGCTCCGGCCGCCTTTAAATTTCCGCGCGGCTCCTGGCCACGCCCCCTCCGCGCCCGATTGGCTGCCGCGGACTTCCTGGTTCTGGCTGGGGCTGTGAGCGGGGGGTCCCTGCGCCGGGAAACCCCTCTGTGCGGCGCCGGCCGGGCCTGGCCTCGGGGCCGCCACAGGCCCCGGCCCCGCCACTGTCTCGCCCGCCCACCCAGATGCGTTGTTAAAATACGTATGCCTATTAGTGAAAAATGAGAAATTATTAGAACAGGGTCATCACAGAGATAAATAAATGGCAGGATACTGAAAGAGCAGATGTCTTATCAAAGCATTTTGAATTTTGCGCCTAGTACACTAATGTGCTACATATACTGTGCTTTACAGTTTCTCCTTCCAAAAACAATGGCACATTCTTTACAGCTATGTTTGAATTACAGCTGAATATCCAAGTGGCCAATGCATGGCAAGCTTTCCAGGTGAAGCCTGGAACATCACAAACTTCACCTTAAAAGGTTTAAAACAATAATTTGCATTGTTTTCTCTTTGTAGCTTCTATAGGCTTAAAGCAGAAGACACACACCTTTTTTCCATGGAGCTGACCTGATGGAATAACAATTAGATTATATTAGCTTTTTCCTAAGCTCTTTGAATTAACACATACAGAAGTTAAATACAAAAGTAAAGAATACACCAAAAAATGTCTTATCTAGAGAGGTCTGGGTGATGAGCATGAACAGTTTAGTAGATATATTTTCAGAAGCTGATACTGTTTATATAATAAACCTGAGATCCTGAAAGAACAGTATCTTTCAAGAAAAGAAAGCTCAGGAAAGATTTTTACAACGAGGAGTATTTAATCATTTCAGATGAAGCTGCTGAGCCCTGAGATATTACCCTCTCTGTAATTTCAGTGAAACACTGTGGAATCAGTTGCTCTTACTAAACTCGATTCAAAAAATCTTTGTATTAACTGTAAAAAGTTCCTTGTCTCTTCTCACCAGATGTATTTCTTTAAATTTACAGTACTTAAGCAAGCCAACAAAAGCATATATATATATTTTATAAATTCAAACACAGGAGAAATATGTAACAGTTTTCTGGGGCACTCGACAACAGATCAATCTTCATGAGTCCCTTCAGAACCCCTTGAAATATTTGCTGAAAATATTTAGCACCCTTCAGGCACTAGCCTCAAAGAACAGTAAAAGAGCAGTTCTACTAAATCATTATTTCAAGTGTTTCTAATGTCTTTAATCCACCCAGACCGCAGGAAAACTTGTTATGTGAAAAGTATCTGATCAGCCTGCATTGAAAATAAACAAACTGTATTTACTACAGTACATAAAAACAAATTTCTGTTTGCCTGCCAGTCAACAGTATATCTAAGAAATAGAAAAGTTGTTCACCAGCTGAGATATAGCTTCTGTCCCAAAAAGGCAATAAGTGAGAAAAATCCAGCACAAAAACATTACACAACTCTGCGACCTGTTGGACTCCTTAGTCTGAAAAACACCTCTTCTGATTGCCGTCAAAACCTAAGGTATCCACACTGCTCAGCTCAGCTCTTGGGCACCCACAGGCCAGGCTCTGGGTGCTCCCTTGGGGCCACCACCAGGCCCCAATCCCTGAAAGTTGGTTTTGTCCCCCACCATGGCAACTGGATCAGAGATAGTGGATGCTCCTGCTGCTGCACTGTGATGGGAGAGCAGGCAACAAGGCAACAATCTTTGCAAAGCTCCTCTTTAAAAAAAAGCCTGAAGGAGGATGGCTCAAGCTCCTATCATTCATTTCTCCTTGGGATTTCCTCCAGTGAGGCAAACAAATACAACTTCAAGGGATCTTTTGGGGAAGGAAGAACTTCTGATTCTCCACCACATGGCAAGCAGCCATATTAAGAGCTGCTAAGCAGCTGTTGATCCAAAGGGCAAGCAAATAAACACAGCAGCCAAGTTGGCTGGATGGCAACGACTCATTGCCTGGGAAACAACCACCTTCTAAAATACATTTTCTTCAGAACTGGGGATGGGGGAAGGGAAAAGACACATACACAAAACCAAACAATACAAAAGCTGAACACTAAATACATTTTCTTAAGAATCATGAAAAAAACCAAACCAAAATATTTAAAACACTGAACACAGCAAGATTTTGTCAATTATCATCATTTTCAAGATGTGATGATAGGCAGTCGTATCCACACTAGGTATTATCACTACTGGCATGTCACAGTGAGTCTACATCAGTAAGAACATCTCATTTATCCTCCTTATCCTGTACCTCATAACCTTAAAATGTTCTATTAAGCTGATGGAGCAAAAACATTACGGAAAAAGGAATTTGACAACAAAATCTTCCACGTACACCTACACTTCATTCATACTTATAGCAGTCGCATTGTAAGAGTATCTGAACTTTATTTTAAGTCACATTGGAGAAGAGTTGAACATTTTACATACTACTAATGGAAGATATTGCTTTGTGTAAGTGTATTTCCCCATCTAATTCTTTCCATTCCACCTCCCTGAAGACAGCATGCCTTTGCATCAACAGCATAATCCTTTCTTTGCTCTTTCTTATGCAAGTTCTGGTTCTTTCTCTTAAAGAGGTCTGAAGTTTGGGCAAAGACTGGCAATACCGTTGACTCTGGCATTGTCAATCAGCCACGAGCTCAACGCTCAGACTAACAATCTGCCTGCTTTTAGAAAACCTGCTTCTCTTTACTACAAAAAAATAATTTTCTCTAACTAATCTTAAAAAAACACAGAAGTACGAAAAACATTCAACATCACTATAACGTAAGGAATGCATGGAGCTCTTTCATGAATATAACATGTAGATAACATGAAGACAACATGAACTCCTCTGAGAAGTGAAGATATGGAATTGTCAGAGCACATCTACCTGGCTGTAATGTCCGACAAGACCCTATACCTCTCCCTACTATGGGAAGTGGCAAGACGATTGCAAGTAAAGGTCTTCTGCAAAAGGGGAGGACTGGACACTGTAAAAGAGGCAGTGTAGAACTCAGAAGACCAACAGAGTCAGAATGAAGAAAGCCTGTTGCAATCAAACCAAGGTCAAGACGCATTTTTCAGGTCCCTCATTCATGATGTTTACAAGCCCTCTGTGGATGTATCACATGGGAGGCCCACCCTTCCTCAGCCAACACTGCCAGTGCTCTAGAAGGGTGAACGGTCAAGTATCAGAACGACTGGCACAAGGGCCTAGCACATATATTCAGTAGTCAATCAAAAATTTCACATGAAGCCACAGGGATGAAATCTTCTGATTTCACAGAAAAATAGTTTCCAGCCACTGTAAACTACTATGGAGAAGTTGCCTTATATAAAAAATGGTTTCATGGTGAAAGAAAATTTTCCTTTCCGTCAAGTTCTTTCAACATTGAGGCATTCATTTTCACATTTTATCTTACTGAAGGTTTTAGTACTCACATACTGGCTATGAATGCAGAAATTATGGGAACAGGGCCTCATAACCAGAAAAAATTCCTTGTGATTTGGGAGAGTCAAAGTTGTGTTCCTTCCTCCCAAAATACTTTCTTCATATTTATCCATTAGCTATAGGTTGTAAAATGTTTTAAATCCTCTAGAAGAGGAGACAGAATTAGATAGTGCACTAAGCTGTCACTAAAACTTTCCTATAGGATCAGTTCAGTCCAAAGAAAACAGGCAGGAGTGGACATTGTCGTAAACAAGTCTTTCTCATGCAAGTAAACAATATGCAAAATGGATAGCACATATGGTAAGTCACATATGGAGGGATCTTATCAATGCATACAAATACCTGAAGGGAGAGTGCCAGATGCTTTTCAGGGGTGCCCAATGACAAGATGAGGCAATGGGCACAAACAGAAACACAGGAGGTTCCTTAAGAACAGCAGGAAACACTTCCCTTTTTTTCACTGTGAGGGTGAACAAGCACTGGCATAGCCTGCCCAGAGAGGCTGTAGAGTCTCCATGCCTGGAGATACTCAAAAGCCATCTGGAAATTGCCCTTAGTAACTTGCTCTGAGTGACTCTCCTTGAGCAGAGGGGTTGGACCAGATGATTTCCAGAGGTCCCTTCCAACATCAGCCCTTCTGTGGTTCTGTATCAATCACACAATCATTAATGCATGCATCTCATCATATCAGAGGAACTAGCTTATGGGTAAAAGTATATGAAAGTAAGGTGACATGAAAAAAAGACTTTTATTTGAAATAGCACCAACAATGCACAAACATACACATTTTTAATCACTAATAAATCCAAGTTCTTCATCTGACTTAAAAGATTAGGTGAAGCATTTGCTGACAGCATCCATCAATCAAACATTTTAAAATAGTTAATCAAACACTACATACAGCTGCCTCTAAATTTTCAATAGGTTTCTTAAATCATTGCTTATTACCCTGTTTATAGTCCTCCAAAGGTCAATGAGTGGCGAGTACTTAATTCACACAGCAGCATCATACACAGACACACTAATGCATAATTTGTGGGTCACTTGTACCTATAAAGAAGGCTTATGTGTTTTACTTAAAGACAGTTTGCAATGCCAGATGTTATGTTAGCACCTAACAACTCTAACCATCCTTGGCCCGATGTGTTAAAGTTTGAGACTATTTAACTTTGATTTTTTCTGTAGAAATGCCAAAGAGACAAGTTGAAAGAGGATAAAAAATACACAAAATAATTTCCAAGTATTTTAAGAGAAAAGCTCAGAGAAACTTAAAAAGTAGGTAGAAGAACTTTTATTACCCATTCTTATGTTTTGGCAAATACAGTTGACAGGAATATCATGAGCAAAAGCAAGTATATTCTGAAACTACACTGATGTTAGAAATTCTTTTTCCCTGCTTTTTACACAGTTTTTCAAGCCCTTGTTGCATAGAATGGTTCAGGTTGGAAGGGACCTTAAAGATCATAGAGGTCCAAACCCCCTGTCAGGGGCAGGGACACCTCCCACTAGACCAGGTTGCTCAAAGCACCATCCAGCCTGGGGGGATGCCTTCCAGGGATGGGGCATCCACAGCTTCTCTGGGCAACCTGTTGCAGTGTCTCACCACCCTCACGGTAAAGAATTTCTTCCTGATATCTAATCTAAATCTCCCCTCTTTCAGTTTAAGACTATTATCCCTCCCTCATTGTATCACTACACTCCCTAATAAAAAGTCCCTCCCCATCTCTCCTGTAGGCCCTCTTTAGATACTGGAAGGCTGCTATAAGGTCTCCACAGAGCCTTCTCTTCTCGAGGCTGAACAACCCAAACTCTCTCAGCCTGTCTAAATAGGAGAGGTGCTGCATCTCTCTGATTATCTTCATGGTCCTCCTCCGGACCCATTCCAACAGGTCCATGTCCTTCCCGTGCTGAACAAGGAAGGACCATATCAACATGTAGTTGATATATACCCTAAACTGCCTTACTCTCAACTCTTCAGTCTCACGTCACTGAATCAAGAAACACAGAACTTATCCTGGAAGTAACCACTTCTTGGTTCATAAAACCACTAAATGAGCACAATTCTAGACAACAATACTACCTTATATACTTCATAATAGGTTTTGGTATTTTCCACTAAACCACAGTTTGTTTATAACATTGAAGCTTTACGATAATCTACATGGGATTCTGTGTAACATAGAAACTGCCAATAGCTACTCTCTGACATGATTTCAGGTAGTTCCACTAGACAGCACTAAAGGTGTCATGTCCAGTCTTGATGACAAACAGACTTTGATAAGAAGTCAAGTAGTTCCTCCTGAAATTTGTTCTTTTTAACCGTTCTGGGATTCAGAAGGAGAGAAATGAAAAAAAAAAATTTAAAAAAGTAGAAATGTAATCTAGGAGCAAAAAACCGAGAATCCACTGAAATACTCAGATTCCCTCCTTCCTTGTTTCTGTTTATTTTTTACAAGGAAAATATGGGAATGTGTACATTGCATACACACATTTGGATAGTGCATAAAACAAATCTGAGAAAATTATATTTCCTGTATTAGAAAATTCTATTACATTTGAAATTTAGAAATTGGGATTTCAAAACCAAAATAGGATTTTGGAGCAAAGCCACTATCTTCTGTCAAGACAATCTCCTCCCCTCAAAACCTTTATTAACATGTAAGCAGACGGTCAAAAGTATTGATTTAAGCAGTAATAAAGAGATACAGGTTCAGGTGTGTCTTACACCTTAAACTTTACTGAAGAAATAACTCCCCTTTGGTTTCTCGCTTGGTTGCCTGAGACACTAATTCTCAGCTCAAAAGATTATCTCACACTTCACTAGCTTTGGTACCTTAGTATAATCATCTGCTGTGAACTTTTTCTGCACTTCACAGATACACTGCAGGGAACAGAGCAGTCATAAAAGACTGTGTGTTTTTTTTTTTTTTTTAAAAAAAAGCTATAAAAGGCCACAGCCAGTTTCATCATAATAGCTACTGTTTTCTTTAGATTTCAGACACACTTTCCCAAATTTTATTTTGAGTATTATTCCAGCTGAATATAGATAAGAAGTCAAAGAAATAGACTATTTTTTCCTATTCTCTTGAGGCAATTTCACAAGTCCTTGCAAGGTTAGCCACTGCACATAAAAGACAATAAGTCTTCTCTTTAACTGCGATAAATATCATTTGATCATCAGAAAACATACTTTAATACACTCATGTTGCAAGTATATACTATATATATTATTATGTACTCAAGCAAATGTGTATCTATATTTACATTTACCAGTCTACGCTCTAGAGCTAGTCAACTTGGTTATGTTTTAAATCTTAAGCTGTATAAATATTATTGCTAAATATTATGTTTTGGTATACTAATATAATTTTTTTGTACTGCCCTGCTGATAGAGGAGGGGAGTGTATCCACACTGAAGGAGGACAGGTAGCTTTTGCTAAGATCAAGTAATCAATTTATAAGACCTGTCATCCTCCCATTTATTTAATATCTGTGAGAGTATAGAATTATTCAGCCTTTTAGCATACAGCATTTTTCTGAAATA
>VXAK01019998.1:12662-39499 GCA_013399435.1 Arenaria interpres
AGGGGAGAGAGAGAGAGAAAACAAACAAGAAGCTCGGTAAAATCTGGAAACTTTTATAAAGTGACGCCATCTCCGCGAATCTCCTTCCCCCTGCTGCAAAACGCACTTCAAAGCCCAACAAATCAAGCGGCAGGCGGGCTCTCCTCAGGAAAAAAAAGAAAAACCAACCAGCGATAAGGAACGAACGCAGCTTTACCTTCCAGAAAATTACTGCGGCTCCATTTTCCGACCTTTTTATTTTGTCACCGGCTGCTTTTCCGAGCGATTTCTGTTCCTCTCTGGCTCATGCTGGGGCTGGGGAGGAGCCCTGCGCGGAGGGTCCCCAGCGCAGGGACGGGATCGGGTAACACACCCAGCAGCACACCCAGCGCCGGCTGCGGAGAATTCAAATTCCCACTTTAGAAACTTTCTGCAATACTTGTGTGTCAAGTCTATTTTTGCTGCCTTCCTTCATCCCGTAACAACGCTCTTCGGTCCGATGCGACGCAGCCATCTTTTTGTGCTCTGCCTTTTCGGACAAATCCGTAGATCAAAACCGCTTCGCCGGTGGAAATCCTGGCTTTGCCAGCGCCGGCTGATCCCTTTCGGTGAATAATTTATCTAGTTTGCAAAATGGGAACGACTACAATCACGGTGTATTGACTCTTTGCATTAGGTCTCTTGGCAGAAAAAGAATACTCGCAATCTGAATGCATTTAATGGGTATAAATGTGTATATACATGCATAATACATATAAATAGATATATATACACACATATATATACACACACACGTTGAAGGCGTTCAGATGGTATGTCTGTGCGCACATGCACGCACACACCTCGAAATGGGCCAGTTTAATGGGGATAATGCCGCTTTTCCTGTAAAAAAATACAGTTATAAAGTATGAATGATCTTCATACCAGGCCTTCTACATTCTGTGTGTATATACAAAGAGGGCAAAAAATAGAGTAACGTTTATAAATGAAAGTGTCAGTCTGCAAAAGGCAGATTGTTCCCTGTGAATCTACTGAGCTAAACACAATAAAAGCTGATTGTTCTTCTTGACAACAGAGCTCATAGACGTGTCAAAGTCCAGTTAATAGGAACAGTCTGACAGCTGCACACCCTGGAAGAACCACTTAAAGCAGAAAATAAAATTAATGCGATTAGATGTTTGGAGAATCAAAGTGTTTCTTACTAAAATAGTGAGATTATTATGATTGTGTCTAATATTTAGCGATTGGTCTTCATGAAGATGAGTAGGGTTGTGTCTAAATGACCAGCTCAACCCTCTCAGACACTAGTTTGTGGGAAACCTTGGGTCTCCCTTCCACTGCAGGCTTGAGTTCCCGTGCCAGAGCTCCAATTTTCTGGCACAAGTTGAGCCAACAGTAGCAAGAAGGTTCAGACACCCCCCCGCAAAGAGGGGAGGGATGAGCGTGGCTCAGTAAGACGATTTGTGGATAACGAAGTTGTCCAGGAAGGTGAAGATGAGGACTCAGTGTGAAGAACTGAAGGAGAAGTTGGCCATACTGAGTAGGGAACAAAAGGCAGATGAAATTTGCTGTAAATATAAACGCAAAGTTGCTCACGTGGGAGTGAGGTCACATCCAAGATGACGGGCTCTAATGTATTATTACTCGGGAGCAATATTTTATAATAGTTCCATGCAGGTGTTGGATGCATTTTTAATTACCGAGGAGTGCCCTGAATGTCAGGAAGTGCTACAAAAGGAAGGGCAAACAAAGCAAAGATCGCTCTGACGCGGTGAATTCCTGGTGCACCTGCATCCCAGGTTCCATGCAGAGGGCTGGTTCTCCATCTCAAAAAGAAATGCTACATCTGGCAGACGTACAGACAAGGCCAGAAAGAGGGATCTGAAGCATCAAATGGGTCCCATGCAGGGAATGTCTAAATAGTCTCTTCCATCTGGAAAAGAAACAGCTGAGAAGGGATATGACAGACCTCTGCAAAAAGCCCAAGTGGGACAGGGCAGGTGAAGGAAGACTTTGTCTTCCCGTTCTGGAGGAGGCGATAGGAAGTTTAGCTGCAGGCTTTGAGAAGGAAAAGGTAGTTCTTCACACAAAGTGTAGTAAGTGGTTCAAGTCTCTGCCACCGAATATTGAGGGCCTGAAAAGTTCACACGTGTTCAAAAAGCAGAACCGGTGACAGAGCAAATTCACAAAGAAAAACCCATTAAAGGTCATTAAAGAGAAAGACACTGACCTCTGGCTCCGGAATTCCCTCAGCTGCAAATCACTGGCGAGCATTCAGTGCCATCGCTGTTTGCCCTCTTCTTACACCCTTCTTCTGGGCATCCCCTGTTGCTGGCTGTTGGACAGGACACTGAGCTCACCAATCCTTTGATCCCATCCCGTAGGGTCATGTTCACATTCTTCACATGCTGTTAGGAGAAGGGCTTTTCATCCCGAAGCTCCTGTCTCACCGCAGCCACAGTTTATTGTCTAAAATATCACAAATTCTGGTCTGTATTTTTTCCAAATTGTGTGATATCCCAGTTCTGCCTCTCCACCATTCCAAAGGTATCCTTGTGTATATACAAACACACTTATAATACATCTGTTAATAGGAATAAAACTCTTCTGGTCAAAAACCGAAATAGTTTTTGTTGAGTGTACCACTCTGGCTTTCTCAATATGTTCAGGAGCAAAGCTTCCAAAAAGTCACTAATGAGTTTACACTAACTCAAAAATGCATTAATTATTCTAACCTACATTAAGAACACCCCATTAAAGGTAATTTAAATAGAAGCTTCAATTTAGTGAAGCTTCAGTATGGTAGAGCACAACTATATAGAGCTTATAGCCCAATGCAGATACTTACTGAACTAACCGTATAACACCTTTTCATCTACTTTTTTATATCATTAAGTGCAACAAATGTTGTTTTGAAATGAGCATCTGGTTTCTTCCAGTGACACCAGGGCTGTGTAATAATGGCAAACTTCCCTTTCCAAACAGGAAAAAAATACAGCTTTTTTATATTTTCTGTGAAGGGAAAATGGTAGCAGGGAGGACAAGCATTTGGCATTGGAAAAGTTGTGTTTTGATAGGAAGAAAATCCCTTTTAAATCAGTAATGCAAATGAGGAACATCTAATGGAAAAGTCATTTCCAAAACTTGTGTTTTGACAGTGATGAGATGGGACTGCAGCTGAACTTTTCCATTTGTCCATTCTCCTCTCTCCCAAAACTAGCAGCAAAACGCAACGTTATTTCACAAGGCATTTTATCAAATTTCTATATGCCAATGGGACAGACTTAGGCCGGAGTTTCTTTGGTCCAGCTCAAAAGGACAGCAAAATAATTAGTGACTATTTAGTTATTATACTTTCTAATAAAAAGACATTTTTGTTCCTATTAGAAAATTAATTTTAGATAAAAACCACCACGTATCCAAAATGTCAGATATATCAGTGGCGATTTCAGAGCTGAAATTTTTCATTTAACCCCCAATTTTGAATTCCAAAGACTAACCTGATACAGAGGATCTCGGGTATAAAAATCCAGAGGAATTATGGTTGCGCTGCAGTTCCCAGTACCCACTAAATACTGCCCTTTTGGGGTTTCGTAGAACAAGGAGGTGTTTCCAGTCTGGGTTCCCAAGGACGTGGTGCTGAGAAAGCCACACAATTCAACTTGAAATAAGCTCTTTCCTGCCTTTCTTATACATAACTCATCACACCCAGATTTTAATATTTGTGTTCTCGTTTCAGACCTACTCTGCCAATTAATTGTATAAGCAGCACCTTGATCTTCATTCTGTCAGACAAATTTCTTAGAAAAACTCTGATTTTGGTGCCAGTTTTTATTGGTGGGGTAGCTGGAACTGTTGACAGAAGGCTATAAACCTTGGTTTTAAGGAAATACTGATTATTACATACATTTAAGCATGAGAATAATCTCCTGTCTATTCAGCAAAGTGTTTATGGCTACGCTTTACTTTAAGCACACGCTTAAATTCAATTAACTTCATTTTAATCACGGGGCTTAAGTGCTTTGCTCTCTCAGGATAATAAGACCATTGGCATTTCATTTAGCTGGCTGAGCTTGTTTTTAAGTAAATCTTGTACTCTCCAGCACAAACTGACAAACATGCAAATAAGAGTTACCTTTTTGCCTAAAGACAGAAAATGATAAACCGAGTCGTTTTCCAGTCCATGAGGGGAAGCACCTAGGCATGGAAGAGATTTTCATTTCCCTGATACTATCATATTAATTGTCTGGTAGCGAAACGCTGCCTTGCGAGAAGAGATTGTGCCATCTTTGATGTCCTCCTGTACATGAGCAAGGAGAGACGTAAGCGTTATTTTCCATTGAAATGAAGAACATTTGTTTGC
Organism: Arenaria interpres; assembly: GCA_013399435.1. Lineage (NCBI taxonomy): Eukaryota > Metazoa > Chordata > Aves > Charadriiformes > Scolopacidae > Arenaria > Arenaria interpres. Next base: position 17,005 of record VXAK01019998.1, read on the forward strand.
TGGTTTGCTAGACAAAAGCAAATGTCTTTGAGACATTGTGGGCCATAGCTCCACTGGAGATAAATTGGCACGTCTCTCTCATTCCAGGGGAATTACACTGATTTTACACCTCGGAGTACATCTCGGAGACTTTCCACGTCATGTATAAACTTGAATAGAGAGATTCTGTATCATGAGGTGAGATCATAATATCCAAGTGTTTCACAGACATAAAACTATGAGGTCTGGGAATGCTTGATGGTAGCTAGTAAATACAGTATGGTCTGGTCATTAAGTGGGACCAATTGTTTATAAGAAGAATAAACCAGTTGGTAGGCAGAGCCAAAAAGCAGTTTTCTTTGCCATGGTATTCCTAATTAGCAGCTTTTCCCCACCAAAGCAGTAAAATGCAAAATTACGGTTTTATTAAATCTTACATGGCTCAAAAAAACCCTTTCAAACATCATTAGCATTTGATCCATTCACCAGAGAAGTGACCGTTTTAAAAAGAAATAAAAAAATAATTGAAAAATTGGAACATAAACCAGCTTCCACCACTGGCTAGAGTATTTCTGATGCAAATTGAAAACTGACATAAAATAATGCCAATTTTACTACCATTCCATTTTAGACAAAATAAATTAGGTTACACTGTCGCAGTTACTTCAATTAACGTGAAAGAAAATATTTTCAGAATTTTCTAACACTGTTAGTGTTGATGGAACCAGATCAAAAGCAGACTCAGCATAATTGGAATTTCTGTTTTCCATACAAGTACTTCTATGAATAGTGATATTAACGAAAGCTTGGTATAAAAAAATAGATTGAATGCGTGTAGCATGGTTCCATTTTTATCTTGTGAACATTACTGCCATTATTTTCATAGACAGGAAAAAGTATTCCTCGCAGAAGAACAACAATCCTGAGCAGATACTGGGAGAACTTCAGGCAGGAAACCTGGTACCTTCAAAACGAAGAGTTTTTAAAGCTTTTTGAGTTTCTGCTCACCTCTGCAAGAATGAGAAAGTGCCAGTGGGTACAACTGGGACGCTGTGGGTGTCACACGCGCCTTTGAGGGTGTCCCCAGACATCACTCACACCACCCCACACTCCAGGGAGCTGGTCCAGAGAGGCGAGAGTGGAATTTCCCTCCTGCAGGCCACTATTGCTGCTGGAAACAAAGAGGAGTGATAATGAAGTGACACTCTGAGAAGCTTGCAATGAACACTTGGGATTTTCTCTCAAATTACAAGATATTGGTGCTGCTGCTGGTGGCTCCAAAAGTTATGGACAACAAGAATGCTGAGTAGGATGGCTTTCCCAGGTCCTACCCTTCACCTGCCTGACAAATACATTCTTTCTAAGTTGAAGAAATACCAGACTTGGTTTGCAGAGGTCCATCTCTGGCTGGTTGCTTCCCCTGCCAGCCTTTTGTCCTGTCCACTTACTTTCACAGGCTTTGCACTGAGAAGAGCGTAATGGTGCGTATAAGCCCTAAATATATTATTTAGTCCTTTCTTCTAAAAGGAAAAAAACCGTCTGGGGGCAGAATGATTTCAGGCTGTTCAAATTCCTGACATGGAAAACCCTGTGGTTAGTCAAAGATAATCCTGTTATTTCCACCAGTTTTACAACGCTATAACCATCACTTCCCGTTGGGTGGTTATGAAGCTACATCAATGCGAAGGGAGAACAAAGTCAAACCATCCCAACTTCTGAGTACGGAAAGGCTTTTGGACCTCCATAAAAGTTCACTTCCTTGTTGTAAATGACAATAATTCGGGACAATTCTTCTTAGGTTCTTTGCATTTAGACATCAAATAAGATATAAGGCTTCAGAAGGGCTTTCAGTCTGCACTGCAAATCAGAGGGGAAAAAAAAGCAGCAAGAGTTAATAGCTGCTTTGGAGCAAATTATCATTTACAGCCGGTTCACCATTAATGCGTACCTGAGCAACCACTCTGAGTTCATAAAGTTCAGTGAATTCAGTAAAATTTAAATGAGTCATTGTATATTAAAGGCCAAGTCATACGGGGGTTTTTTTATGCAGGCAAAAGCCTCGCTGCCTTCTTTCTGAATAGGGCCTGATTAACGACAGCAGAATTCAGCTCTATGTTAATGCACCATTTAGTGCCCCACTTTTGCACGCTGCAATGCCACATCTGTGCCCATTTCATGTTCTCAGTTAAATTAGAAGCAAAAAAAAAAAAAGAACAGATTAAAATGGTGCATTCCAACTCTCTCTCGCATGGTCTTGCTCGTAAGCTTGAATGGCCCTTTTTGTAACCAAAAGGATCAGAAGTGGCCTCCTTTCCCAACTGGAGGTCTTTTTTTTTTTTTCCAAATCTGGCTTTTAAAATTCTTTATGGTAGCAGAGAGAAAAAAAAAACAAACCCCACAGTCTATATTGATGCTCTGCCTGCAGATTGTCCTCCGTTGCAAGGGGCACAATGTGCTTCCCTGGCCGATGCGTGGTTGCGCGAGAATCATCCATTTTTATCACTTTCAGTTATTGTTTCCTTCCCTCGCCACAAATATTTCCCACAGTGCCACTGTTTTCTCTTGGCCTCCTTACTCATCCAAGCTAATAGTTAGGGGCACACTGGGCATTTTGTTATGCTTTTTTTTTTTTTATGTTCTGGTAGGCATGAAAACACTCAGTAGGGATTCCATTATGTTTTAGCACTTGTGTTGAAGGGTGAAATAACTTCACAGCCTGTCAGAGGAGTGATGCATCATGAATAGTTCCTTCTTTATTCTACATATTTTTATTTAAACATTCTTAGCCATGTTTTGTAACAAGCTGCTTTCACTGTACTAGACTGTCTGGAGGAGGAGGATCTGTTTTAACTTTCAAATGACCGTGAAAGATTGGAGAGAGGCAACAAACAAGAACATCTCTGTATTAAGTTATCAAACTTTTCCAGGGATCTGAGGCTGGAGAGCCAAATGCTAGCAAAGAGTTTTTACCTTCCTTCAGTGTTTTGCTGCCCTTGTTTTCAGAAATTTGCATTGTTTTCACCTGGGTATTGATTTCGCCTTGAATTTTGACGACTTTGTCTCTTCTGTGATTTCTTTGATGACTGAATGTGTCAGAATTTACATGGGCAGAGAAAGGGCAAACCAGTGTCAAACCCCACAACATCTGCGTTCCTCACTGGCACCCTTTTACTGATAATTTTCAAATTCTTGTCAAAATCTCCTATGTTTCCAACACAGAAAATGTCAGATTTGCCATTTTTACTGTGTTACAAGAACTCATCTCATGACCACGTTCTGCTAAATAACTGCACTGAGCCCTTGGTTAATGGGCATCTCTGATGAGTTCATTTTTGTGAAACACCCAAACCTCCTTTTACCTCTTCAAATATGTGAAGGTCGTTTAGCCTTAGCGAGTGGCCCTGCCTGGAAGGGACTGTGACACAGGTCAAGGATGGAGCATCAGCAAGTGAGGCGAGGAAAGGGCATTCTCCTCCTTTCAGAGCTCCTCACAGCACAGTTCAAGCCAGAAGTTACTGAGTATTCCTGACTCTTCCTCAGCTCTTTAGAACAAGTACATCAGCGATGGGAGGATTTTGCATACTTACAAGATGAAGTTGAGTCACAAAAGGTCTGCAAAGTCTTCTCAGTCTGATAGTCTCCTTCTGACTTATCCAGCTCCCTTTTGGAGTCTCTCAGGAATTGGCCAAAGCCACCAACTCTGATGGGACATCAAACTGGGATGATGCATTAGCAGTAGTACAGCCCTCCTTATCTCACCTTATGCGCTGACCTGCACTCATCACTAACGTTTCCTAAACAAACCACGGCATTATATGTTCCCCCAGATGTCCACCTTTAGAAACATTCTAGACACTGAATTCTAGATCATCAAGTTGAAAACTTAGGAGCAATTTTTTCAGAGTACTTAAACGAGGAGCATCTGTTGTCCCTTGCCCTGGACCCCTCTCATGGTGAGCAGGACACGTGCTGCCCAGAGGCAGGCTGAGATTTGGGTCATGACTCAGAGTGTTGTTAATCTTCCTTCCTTAGTGTTTCCTTCCTCCCTGGCTCCAGGACGTGGGTCCTATACCACCTTTCTACCTGGAACAGAGGGTGGACACATCACGGCATCTCAGGCTAACCTCCTGCGAAGGAAAGGAGTTCACTGCACACAAGCCCCACCAGTTCCTGCTGACATCCAGGGCAGGGATGGAGCTGCCCTGGTGAGACCATTCGCTTTGATACTCCTCCTGGTAGTAGTATCAGGAGCACCAGTCCATGGAGCTCTGTGCAAGGTCCTTTGTTTCACTCGGCATCCACAGCACCAAGATGACGGTAGCCAGCAGCCTATAAAGCAGGGTCACAAAGGACAGAGACCATAGCAGCGTGCCGGCCTGGGCCTCAGCAGAAGTCACAGACTGTGCCCATCGCATGATGCATCTCTAGAAGATCAGCAGCCGCGTGCCCCCACGCTGAAACCAAAGCTCTGCTTCCCAGCCGATGTGCTGTATCATAGAATTGTCCAGGTTGGAAGGGACTTTTAAGATAATGGAGTGCAACCATCAACCTAACACTGCCAAAACCACCACTAAACCGTGCCCCTCAGCACCACATCTACACGTCTTTGAAATACCTCCAAGGACGGTGACTCAGCCACTTCCCTGGGCAGCTTGTTCCAATGTTTGATAACCCTTTCAGTCAAGAAATTTTTCCTAATATCCAGTCTAAACTGCAGTCTGGCCTGTACAATGGATACCAAGGTACTTACATGCAATGGCAAGCTTCACTTCCCATCTTCTGTCCCTAAAGAGAAAAGCAGAGGGGAAAAATATATTTCAATCAGTCCATTACTCTTATAAAAAGATGTAAAAAGAACTGGACTTATGCAGCCTTCACAGTAACAGGAAACATGAGAACTCCCTCTTTAAAAATCATTCTGTGCTGATTTACAAACCCTAAAGACAAAGTTCGTTATCAATATTTCTATTATAACTTGGGTTGGAAATTTTTTTCCCACTATTGACTAAGAATGTATCCTAAGAATAATAACACAGTATTTTCATATTGACCCAGCAGAAAGTAGATTCAGGAGTGATTAAAATAGGTAGCTATATGGATTCAGTAACAAAGACGGATAAAGTACTTGCAATAAAATAAAACCAAGAAGCTTTAAATAAGCATAAAAATACATTGGATCTGTTTTAGCTCATTTGTCATTCATTTCCTATAATGTGAAGGGTTGGAAGGAAGCTTTAGCCTCAAAACCTGTAGTGAACGATAACAAGTTTTCTACAACGTGATGGCAAATTTGCACAAAATAAGGAGAACATTTTGGGAAGCTCTGCACTGTGAGTCTAGACTGTCCTTTTTAGGAATACCACGTAGTTCCCGGGGTTTGCAAAAGTGTTACAAAGGTAACAGTCACTTGTTTTTTCACCAGTTCCATAGTTTTGCTAACAAACCCCTTTCCCTTGTCTCGATTTTTTGAGAATTTTGAGAAAACCTTTTTTTTTTCCCCCAGTATTTGCAAATAAAATCAGCAACTTTTGTACTGATCCATTTATTATGGGAGTAACCGTGAACTGCGAGGTAAAACTGCCGGCTGCGTGCAGTTTGTGCTCAAAGGACACGGGACCAGACTTGGTGCTCCCTCCCGCCTCACAGACATTTTATCAGCTGGAAGAAAATGAATAACATCCCAGCACTGATTTGCATTCACAAGCTCAATGAAAGAGAGGCAACACAGAAAAAGTAATCGTACAGGAATGTGCAGAACATTAAAACCAGCAGCAAAAGATGGTGTATAGTCAAAACACAGGTGCTTCATCATTGTATTCTCACTCGAGTATCCGTAACCTCAAATAACCTGCACAAAAATCCCTGGAAGAGGTGGCGGTGGGAGGACTCAGGAGGATCAAAGGGACAGTCTGAGGAGGACACGGAGCTGCTGCCGGAGGATTGGAGGCAGCAGGAGGGTTCTGGGTTCAGCTTCTGCACATCCATAGAGAGCTGCCAGGTCAGAGGCTGGGCTCTCTGGTGGGCGATCTGCTTTTGTTGTCTGGGAAGAACAGAGAGGACCCATGAGTTACACACACGACAATTATGACAGTTTGTGAATAGAGAATAAATAAAATACCCGCTTTGGGCTTGCGTGGCCGTGGCTTTTACAGCTAATAATTGAACATCAGGTTGAGAAGGCGACCCTTGCCGAAGAAGGGGAGCGGAGAGGGCAGGGCTGGACACCACAGTGCACAGCAGTGCCAGCCACCATGAAGAGTGGTGGTCTTAGTGCCGAATACGTTGGAACTAAACCACGATAAAATAGATACAATGAAAGTCTAATAGTGTCTGTGTACACGTTATTCTGGTTAGATGCTGCCTTCGTCAGGGTAAGAAAGGTGCTTGAGCAGCCAGAGCTGTTGAAGAGCAGATGTCTCGTACGCTTTTTTACCATCTCTGGTCAGAAGAAGGAAGGAGAGAAGCCGTGTATGCTTGCAATTACAAGCCAGGGGCCTGATCCAGAGTCTACTGAAGTCAACAGAAAGGTTTCCATTGACGTCAGCAGGCGCTGGGACGGGCCCCCAGAGCTTCACTCCATCCTAACAACATCTTGACTTCACCGGGTGAATTTCAGGAGTGGCTCGGATGCCCGGGTTCCCTCTCCTCGCGCTGATGGGTAGAAGGGCAGCCGGCAAGCACAGGGCTGCAGGTTTTAAAGGCTGGGTTCTAAGCAAGGGCCAAGCTTCAGCATATTGTGCAGCAGCCTTGGGCTGTGCTAAATTAATGCCATCTGCTACTGGCCTTCCTCCCCTCGCCTCCTCCCACCTCCTCCCTCAGGGGGCTTCTGACAGTGGAGAATAGCTGGAGTACAGTCACAAGCCTCACGCCTCTTCCTGTCCCTAACACACCCTTTACACCCTTTGTTTCTCTCTAAGTGTCATGGGTGGAGTAGGATCCCAGAACGCTGGCTCCAAACCAGCTGGCAGCATCTGGCCAGGCTCAGCCCCGTTTCTCCCAGACTTGGAGGACCTGAAGCGGGCAGAGCCTCCGCTCTGCAATCTCCACGGATTAACGATGGGGTTTTTTTCACCCAGGAGAGGGGTTATTTTCGGTGACGTCACTGCCCTCCTGGCCGACAGCTTATGAACTTTCCAAATTCAGAGGAGACTCGCGAATACCGTGTGAAATGTCTTCTCGCCCTGGGTTGAAACCTTTGCCGACAGCCCTTTCAGGGGAAGGCTCCCGCCCCTAGTTCTGAGAGTTCAAAAGGTAGGAACCATTTCTCACCACCAGTGTTTGTGAAAGGCAATTGAAAGTAAAGATCCTAATTACATTTGGCATTTCTAATAGTCAGTCTCCCGCTAAACAAATGACATCATTTGTGGCATTGGCAGTAAAAGAGCCCACTGTAAGAGACTGTAAACAAGAGGCCATCCAGCCTCATTCTGCTCTAACAAAAGGAAGGGGAAAGAGGGGGGTAATCTTGCTAAATGACCACGATGTTCACATTTTTTTCCAAGTATTAGAGATGTCCCGGCACCTCTGCAAAACAGTTTTGAAACAGGGGGAAAAAAAAATCAGGCTCAGAAACTGGAGCTTTTGGCAACCATAAGGAAATCACTGCACTCAGAAACACGCGGCCACTCAGGCTGGGGACACGGTCACCCCTTGCCTTCCTGGATCTGAATTCTGTGATTGAACATCCTCCTGATTATTGAATGCTGGATTTGACATTTCTATGGGATGCATTTTGCAAAATGGGACTTACATTCGCAATTCCTCTTGGAAAAAACGGTGGCACATCGTTGCTCTCTTCTTCATACCGCATTGCGTGCTCCTTGCCCTTCAGCTGCGGGTGTCACAGCTCCCATCTCTGTTGAAGGCAGAAGAGATGGTTCTATTTAGGCCTAGAAGGAACTCTCTCTAGGGAGGAGCAAAACAGCTTTTCCCTAGCAGAAAGGAACTCTGCACGGTTATCAGACTGGCCTTGCGGGGAAAATATTGGGATGCTGGAGCTGCGCATCAAAACACGATAAAGTGAACAGATAAAAATCTCTTCCCTCCTTCAAAACAAAATATTAAAAAAAATTATATATAGATATATATATATGACTGCTGTATTTCAGTCTCGGGTTGTGGATTTTCTAGTTTGTCCCTGTACAGCAGCCTGCCCCGTGGCCGTGCTGGGAATTGGAGCGGCCTGTGCTGCCAACACAGGAGGATTCTTCAGAGCTCTCCTTTCCTCATAACGATCCTGCTCGACTCTGCTTAGTTTGTGATATTTGAGGGCATCACAGCGTGAAGCGGTATGAACACAGACCATTAATTGTAACAGGATGCGGTTAGAGGCTTTTTGATATCTACGTGCCCGTAACTGTAACCTGCATTCAGCTATTTTCAGCCCTTCATGCAAATAGAAGTCACATTTGCATTCAGATTGCCCTTAGTGCATAGATGTGCTGGATGATAAATTAAAAGTACAACATAAGGGCAATACCCATCTGTTCCGTGTCAAATATATATTATTTTTTTTCCTTGTCAGGTAGTGTAGATGGATGCCCTTTGCCAGATTTCCTTTTAGGCAGTTGCACTCACCACTGAAAAACAACTGCTGATTTGGACTGTGAGTCCAACTACGATCTTAATGCTTATCCACTGCTCAATTTTTGAAATCTCCTTCCTAGCTGTGCTTCTGATAGCTTCCTTACCCAAAGGAAAGATCTCCCTGGTCTATTTTATTCCTCTGCAAAGGAATACATTCTTGATCCAGGCATATGGAAATATCCCCTCGCCTACAAAGTGAAATGGGTTCATAATGTTCCTTTCTCTTATTAATTTACTTGCAAGATGCTTTCTGAATCACTCACAGTATCATCGTGCAAATCCTTTCACGGTAGTTAGGCTTTATTCATAGGAGCACTCGCCTTGCGGAGTGTGAAAGAGGCCATTTATGCTTAATGATGATAATAACCAGCAGTCGGAGACTGGGAAAAGAAAGGAAAATAAAACCCGGCAGAAGTTTACAGGAAAGGACATTTAGTGTTGCCAGGAGGGTGAGAAGGTCAGACATCTGGTGGTTCGTCTCGCCCTGGATTACAGGCAGGAATGCACGGCCGTGGCGGTGGGGCTCGGCCGGCTGCTGGGGCACGGGCGCTCATGGCTGGGGGACTTTGGGGTGTCCCAACGTGTCCCCTGCTTGCACGAGACCTCCTTTGTTCAGGGGTGCAGGTCACAGAGCGGGCTCACTCTGCACAGCCAAACCCCCAGGGAATGACAAAGGAGGAGGAGAAAAGCATGCCCTGAAAAAAATTTTGGAGATGAAGCTGGGGTAAAGACTACCAAGGGAATATTTAGGAAATCCCTCAGAAATAATGTCAGCTTCATCCGCATTAATCACGAAAAAACCCCAACAAACAGGGATCACAGAGACCCGTGTGCCCTCCCTCAGTGGTCCCAAACTTTCTGGGCACAGACTGTCAGCTATTCATTCAAAAAAGCATGTGTTTTGGGAAGCCAGCTGCAAGCTACACCTTGCTGCTTGTAGTTCCTTCTGCAAATGGCCACAGACATTGCTGCTTTCTTTCCTCTAGTAAGGCAAAAACCATTGCCAGGGCCCTGAAACTCCGAGTATCAAAACCATGCAGTGTTCTGCTGTGAAAACGGTGGGATGGAGAGCTCAGATGGTCAGCTCTCACTTGGCCACAAGTCATTGAAATATATACAGTAAGGGGATCTACGTTTCCCTAAAGCCTAGAATGATGCTGGAGTTTAACTTTCAAGAGCTCAGCCATGCAGAAGAAAAGGAGTATCTTATTATCAAAACCCTGCAAGATCTTACGATGTTTTTCCTTCAGTGCTGCAATTTCAACACTCCCAGCATTTATTGTAAGTTATCTCAAACATTCACTGTGTTCAGTTTATGCTCATCTCCATCTATTTTTAACCAAAAATAAACTCGAACGCACATTGGAGCGGCGCAGTATTTCTCTTGAGTATCATAAGACCGCTTGATCACATCTTTTCCTGGCACTTAGTCCATTGGTTTATGAATTATTTTGTTACGCTGAGTACATAGTTGATAGTTTAATGGCTGGAAGTGATTGTTCTCGAAATATGGATGGAGTTGTCATGGCAATACATTGCTAGGAAGATTAAGGCATGCTTAAATTAAGGCATGCATCGAATGCTCAGTTGTTTTAGCAACTCTTTCCTTGCCATGTTTGGAGAACATCCTATCTAGTGCGATCCTCCAAGACGTCTTACTGGATTCCCAGTCAAGTAGTGACTAACCCAATGTTTTGAGTCACCAGTTTGCCATCCCTGGGCTGCGGCCAGTCCCGTGCAGCGCTCGCAGGGGCAGCGATTGGCCTCCAGCTCTGCCTGTTTTGCAATACCAGGAATTCCTTCCAGCCCCTTTTGAACTAAACCCCGAGCGCAGACTCACACGCCGCCGGAGCATTTGGCTCCAAGATACACAGGAAGGTTTTCAAAAGCACAGAGGAGTTCAGACAGCAGCGAGAGCTGCTCTTCTAGAATTTGATTTTTAAGGGTTTTAAAAGAATTGCTAGCGATAGACAGGGCCTGGGGAGGCTTTCAGAAACCCATATTGAAAGTGTCGCCTCGAGGTTGCCTCCCACACGCCCCACGCAGCAATTTGTTGAGAGAAAGTCACCGTGGCAATTCCTCTTAGAAACTCTGACAAAGAAGATGTTAATCAAGTATCTCAGTGTTTCTGATAGACCGATAGCATTTCTGGCTTCTGTTGGAAGAGATTGGCTGACATCAGTCACATCTCTGGCCATGTGTGACCTGTCACCGAGGATTTTTTCATGCAGCCTCACTGACCGAGACGGAGATCGTGTGTGTGGGTGGGAAGGGAGAAGCATCATTTCCCCAAAAGCAGCTCCCTGTAACCAGCCCACTTCGACGTTCTCGGTAGATTTAGTCTGCGCCTCCCCATCTACACACAGCGATAAGGAATATGTTGTAAAACCTTATCTGTAAGAAAATTTGCATGGGGAAAGAGCGTTATCGGCAGTCCCGTGCAGGGTCTCAAATCCATGCTGGTATTTGAAACACGAGCAAAGAGAAACCTTCAGACATTGAAACTCAGGGAAAAAAAAATAAAAAAATAAAAGGCTAGTCTATGAACACGTGGAAATACCATTTTCAGAATTTCCTAGATGAAATGGAAGCCCTATATTTATCTCTCAACATCCTATTGCTGTGGACAATGCAAATCCACAGCAATAAAAGTTTGCAAAGAAAACAGCTTATTGTCAAATCCACTGACATGGAGCAATAACAACTCATTGAAACTGCAGTCAACACCTTTCTTGTAAATCCAGAAAATAAATATTCACTGCCCTGTACGTGATCTGCAGCTTGCAGCAAAGATGACCCCAAGCACATGGGAAAAGGATCAAAACAAAAAAGCACGTGATGGTGCTTAACAGAAACTACATTATCCATGGAAGGGACAAACACACATGGCCTTCAGATCCCTGTAAAACAATACCAGGGCTGCAGCAGGGCTGAAACTGGGAAAAGCAGATGCTGCCCAAAGCAGAAATCTGCTCGAAAAGTTTAACATGCACAACACATATCAGGAAATCAGAGCGCTTTCATGTGAGCAGAGCTCATTGCAAGCTTATTTCCATCTAGCATCGATGAACTGAGCGGCAGAGAGACTGAAGAGGCAGAAATCAGACCAGGATCAGTACGTTTGCTGGGTCTGGTTGAGTTAGCCCTTGTCTTTGGCTTCTTTTGGAGACAGGAGCCAGCTACAGAAAACGAGGCCTGGCTTAGGGTCAAGAGCTACTGAAAACCATAGGAACAGTTCTGCAGCATTTCCTCTAAAGAGACACTATTATCCACAGCAAGGACCAGAAAATTTCAGCTGGTGCTCATTCATGGGAAATTAGAAACTCACATAAAGCATGAGGGACCCTGAGACATGGTGGGAGGTGGAATTCCACCCCCCCCCCAAACCATGCGTTTTTGACTCCTTCAAAGATGCATTCAGTTTAACCCTCAAATCTAGAGCTGTTTTTGCAAATGTAAGAAAGCCACCTCTAGCTTTTAATAGGTGCCAAATCCATTATTTTGGCCAGAGAATGAAATTAGCTTTGGGCCAGTGGAGCAGACTAGATGATTTACAGGCCCTTTCCCAGAGCTTGTCGTAATTTTATAAACCAATTAGAACACGCAGAGTTTTAAAACCATCCCAGGGCAGCGTTGGCCTCGTTGCGCAGTACAAACCTGTGCGGATTGCATGGAAGTTACCAGCGTTGTTTTAAGGACTAATGCAGCTTAATTCCTTTAGTCATTCCCAATTCACGGTAACAGACATGGAAAATTTACTCTGTGTTTGTGGCTGATCTGGAACTAAGACTCCACTTGTGGCTCAGCCATGAAAAAGCGGCAGATAGATCTCGTTAAATAATTGGTGGCGTTCATGTGGGCTTCGAGCAACCTGGTCTAGTGGGAGGTGTCCCTGCCCTTGGCAGGGGGGTTGGAACTAGATGGTCTTTAAGGTCCCTTCCAACCCAAATCATTCTGTCATCTGTCATTGCTAAGCACGAGAAGGTGATGCTCAGAGTCCCAGCAGAGACACAGGCCTGCTGCATCTCTGGTCCTCACCACAGCATCACTCCCAGCCTCCGTGGATCTCCCGTGGGATCTTACGGAGGAACAGGGTCGGGTGAACGGCAAAGCTCAGGCCCAAAGTGACATCGGAAGCAGCTGGGTCCGGCACAAGGGGCTGCAGGGAGCACAGGGGCTGCAGCGGGTCCACAGAATGGAGGGGGATGCAGCTGCCCCGGGTTTAGGATGTAAATGTCAGGCTGAAGGGAAAGCAGCTTGTGCCCCAAGGCTATTCTTCCCCTTCCTTTCTTAAAAAAAACAAAAAACCAAACAAAAAAACACCACCAAAAAAAAAAAACCCAACAGAAAAAGACTTACCCCCTAACTCAAAAGATTATTAAAAGTATGGGGCTGACACCTTCTCTAAAGGGATTTTTTCAAAAATCCTCTGCCGTTTCAGAGTGTTCTCTCAGGGAGAGTTATCCTTTAGGCATCACATGAGGCTAAAACTCCCCTCTTCATCAGGAGGGACAAACATCGCTCTCACAATTAACGCGGCTCTGGCACTGGTGTGGAAGCTGCCAGCCAAAGAAACATGCAAAGCAGCCACTTGAAAAACAAAATTCCCCACTTTCTTGTGCATGTGGAATGAGCATGATTTATCTGGGAAGGAATTTGCCCTCAGTGTTGATCTCCTTAAAAGAGACGGTAACTAAAATAGCCACAGGCCGCTCGAAAATTAACCAGTTGTCGTGTGCAAACGACGTTCCCCTCTTTTTCCCTCATCCTATACCCAGGCTTTTATCCCAGCATCCGAGTCAGTAATTCCTTCGCCCCTATCCCGCAGCAGATGGTGGTGATGTTTCGACGTGGGGCAGAGATTGCTATCACTGTTGGCTGATGGCTAATTCAGCAGAGGAGCCGGGAGCCCCGCTGGCACAGGCTGCTGGGGCAGGAGAGCCATTCCCAGCTTGGCCCAGGCGTCGAGCTTCCCAGGAGTGGGAAAGAAAGGTTATTTGGTAGGCGGGGAAGAAGCCAGCTGACACAAACTGCTCACCCAGCCAAACAACCAGGATTGCAAATATCAGGAAGCAGGATTAGAATCACAATTTGTTGGCACAGACATTGTTGGCTTAATATTGTTTGTGAAACCTAAAGTGAATTGGTTTNGAGCCGAAAGGGGAGTGTGGTGGGGGGGGGGGGGAGGGGGGAGAGGAGGAGGAGAAGGGGGGCAACCAACCAACCAACCACCAAAAAACCTCCCAAACAAAACAGTCTGTCTTTTGTAGGTTCGTGTACAAACTCTCCCACACAGCCTGGGACCAAGTTTTGGATTGAAGCCTCAGCTCGGCTTTCATTTACCGGCCAAAACCAACGGAGCGGATTTACGGGAGGGGGGCAGGGCTGGGCGATGCGAGGGAGGTTGTCATCTCCTTGGGTTGTCTGGGCTGGTTTATGTTTCCCTGTCTGCATCCCAGCTGTAGCCGCCTTCGCGTCCCCGTGCGAGGAAGAGGGAGATGAATCCTACTCCCTTCAAAGAGCTCCTCGGCCCTGGTGGGCGCCCAGGGCTGGGCAGGATTTCAACCCCACCACCTCTAGCTGTCTGTCACCAAGAAGCGACATCAAGTCTGAAATGCCTGAGGTGGACGGGGCACACCTTGGGCAGCAGAGCTGCTGAAAGCAGCATATTCGCAGGGAAGCTCCAGGCAATTAGGTGCTGTCCCACATCAAGACATCATAAGAACAATCGTACCATCATTGTAAGGATGATGAGGTACCACAGGATGAAACAGAGGTTTTATCAAATCTTTTTACTCGGGTTATTACTCACAAAAATCTTTGTTTTAGTCTTCTGCTTAGAAAAAAACAAGAGTTCATTGAAGGGTTTAATGAACCTTTAAAGACATCACTGCAAGGACTGCCAAATTAACCTGCCAAAACAGCGTTATTGAGCTCCTGGAAATTCACGACAAGGAAATGCGTGTTTAATGTACCTCATTTAACTCCTATTATTCAGAGGAATCAGCAGGTGTATTTCTCTGAAGCACACGAGATGCTAATGGAGACAGCATGCAGTCATTCAGCCTATGCCTTTCTAGAACTGAAGAAAAACAGTCGGAAAGAAAAATACTTCTCCCTCTCCCCAGAGCCCTCCAGAGGCAAAGAGGGTTTTTCAGTCCCTAAAGATCCAGCATTTTTATTCTTTTCCACTGCTTCAACCAGCATTTATCCCCCACTTGCTGTGTGCTGCACCACAGTTCAGATGCCCCATTCCAGCAAACTTCCCTTTATGCACCAGTGCCTAAATATAGAGGTACTTATTTATGTACTACTCTTGCAGTGTCAAAGTAAATGCTAATAGATGAGCGAGTTCCTGAAGCACAGCTCAAATATCTGCCCTAAACAGCTGATTACAGAATCACAGAATGATATGGGGTTGGACGGGACCTCTGGAGATCATCTAGTCCAACCCCCCCTGCCAAAGCAGGTCCACCCAGAGCAGGTTGCACAGGAATGTGTCCAGGTGGGGTTTGAATGTCTCCAGAGATGGAGACTCCACCACCTCCCTGAGCAGCCTGTCCCAGGGCTCTGCCACCCTCAAAGTAAAGAAGTTCCTCCTCATGTTTAGGTGGAACTTCTTATATTCAAGTTTGTGCCCATTTCCTCTTGTTCTGTCACTGGGCACCACTGAAAAAAAGACTGGCCCCATCCTCTTGACACCCTCCCTTCAAGTATTTATCAGCATTGATCAGATCCCCCCTCAGCCTTCTCTTCTCCAGACTAAAAAGACCCAAGTCCCTCAGCCTCTCCTCCCAAGAGAGATGCTCCAGGCCCCTCATCATCTTTGTAGCCCTCTGCTGTCCCCTCTCCAGCAGTTCCCTGTCCTTCTGGAACTGGGGAGCACAGAACTGGACACTGATTATTGCTGTTGTGGCCTCTTATAGCAAAGCAGCGCAGAGCAGCTTGATGGAACAAGTGTCCACAGAAACCAAAACGGGGGCGATGCCGCTGATGGGACAGGAGAGGTCTGTGTTTGAAGCATAGGGCAGGACACTTGCCTGACCCTCCCGACATGCCAGGGACATCCCTCAGTCCATCTGCCCCATGTCCTCTCCACTCCTATTTTGTGCACTTCAGACCCAGGCTACAGCCCTGAAAGCGCTCACCTGGAGAAGGGCTTTAACACCTCACCTGAAACATCACCAAGCACTTAATTAAACTTCTGTACGTGCCCTGAGTCGTTGCAGTTCCCGTGGCCCCAGCACAGCATCTCCCCAGTTTCCCCACACCCACACAGCAGCCAGAGGTCCAGGCTGAATTCTGGTTTTTTTGCATGAAGACACTGAAAGCCGCAACTTCCACTTCCTAAGAGTGTGCCAGGGCTACCAAAATGTCGGCACTTATTTGTGAACACATTATTTTACCCAGCAGATAAGAGTGCAGAGATAAATAATTGATGCTTCATAGATGCTGAAAGCAGGAGACTAAACCACACTGCCCGGGTCCTGGGCTCAGACAGGGTGGAAGGGAAACGAATCCGGTCTTTGCTCCCAGAACTGCTCCATCTGATGGCGAATTAATGTAAAACACGTTCCATAACCGTAGGAGTGAGAGCCCAGGTCTGGCCGAGCAGCTCTCCTCCTGTAGCATCTCAGCAGGGTGCAAATGCCCACACCCAGCAGCAATAACGCCTTCAACAACAGCTGGGATTCACCTAAATAAATCCCTCTACCTTCAGCTCCTGGCACCTCTGTGCCAACACTGCTTCCCAGTAGCGGAACATTTCTAACACCGTGGACTACACGTCCCTGCTGTATTCTTCTCTCTAAAGGCATGATCTTGGACCGAAACGGAGCAGAGAAGTTGCCCCATCTCTCACAGTGAAAACGGAATAGCTATGAGTTCTCTATCAATATATTTTCACTGGAACATAGAAAATTGCTCCGATGTTTAGGAGACTGTGGGAAGCCTGCCGGTGGACTTGCAAAAAACACCAAGATGCTCTTATCACAGCAGCTTGAGTGCTTAGGAGAGGGATGGCATGAAACTGGCTATTGCAGCGGCATCTGGAAGGGGCTTTCCAGACCACCAACTCCAGTCTGACAATCCACAGGGCAGCATCCCTGGACCTGAGCAAGATATTTGAAGCGGGGTGATCTCTGTCCCATCCTCCGCAAGCCCGGCAGCGCTCCCGGATACAGGCTGTCACAGAATCATAGAATGTGGAAGGGACCTTGAAGACCATCCAGTGCCACCCCCTGCCCTGGGCAGGGACACCTCCCACCAGCCCAGGTTGCTCCAAGCCCCGTCCAGCCTGGCCTTGAACCCCTCCAGGGATGGGGCAGCCACAGCTTCTCTGGGCAACCTGGGCCAGTGCCTCACTGTCCTCCCACCAGAAATGCTGCTGGTGAGCCTGCAAAAATCAGTATCATCCCCAGGCTTTGCCAAAGGGAAATCCTCTGCAGAAATGCTTCTGGACACAGAGCAGCAAGAGAAGGATGGCAGGAGAGTAAGAAACAGATCTGCATCGCTCGGCTATGTGTTCCCTCTGGAAGGTGGCACTGGGGGGCTCTCCCAGTTGGCCACTGCTCACCTTCCCACTCGCTGCTGGTGCCAGGCGTGTGGCAGCAAAGCTCAGGATTGCAAACAAAGCCTCGCTATTGGGCTGGGTAAAGCCTAACATAAGACAACGGAGGGAGCTGGAAGAGATAAAAAGGGGATTGTTCCTCTACTTCCCATAATGTGACTCTATATTGTGCTAGTGAGAGATGAGGACACCTTCTGTAAGTAGAGCAGTTTGAAGCAATAATGCTATTTCCCTCCTTTCATTAGACCTTCCTGTTTGACACTGAAGAGGACAGTCCTTCCTGGTGTCCTGTATCTGCATTCCTCAGCATCCATGTCCCTTCCCCCCCGCTCCGCCTCCACTTATTTTCATTCCCAGGCAGGTATTTGCAGAGCCGAGCAACCAGCAGCCGATGGGCACGAGCCCCCCTGCCCCTCATTTCCCTCGGTGCCGTGGGTTTCTGGAAACAATGTGGGATTGCTCCTGCTTACTAAATCAGTCCCGTTTTTTACAGCGCCATTTAAACTACTTCCTCAGGAAGTTTCACAGGCGCGCTGGCAGGCATTGATTTCAAGCAGAAAATATCCCAGCAGGAAACTTAAAAAGGAAAGATGTGCTGTAATTATATCTCTTCTGGGCTCGCAAGACGGAGGAGGACAAGATACAAACTAACGCACGCACCGAAGCTATAACGCCCAGTAACGCTGTGATGAATACAATCAGAGCTTCCAGAGCACTTTCCTCACAGTCAGGGTTTTGAAGCCCAAGCGCGCAGCGTTGCGTTGGGTCGCACACGCGGTCACAGCGGTGTCACCGCACGGACCACCTCCTCTCGTCGCTCCGCAACCCCGTTAAACAAGCACAAGCAATTAAATACCTGCGACGGCTTCTGGTTCACGAAAAGGGCCTGAGATGCCAGTCCAGGTTTTTGGTCAGTTTCTAGAAGTAATAAATGCTTTAATAGGAGAAAAACAACTGTGGATAAAGGCTCTGAGGAGGTGTGAAACTACTTCACGCTGCCACAACAGACATTAATTTTAATGTTTCTTCGAAACTGCCTTTCCTCAGCCAGTTTTAGGATCTGCACGCACACTCCCCCCTTTAACCTAAATGAGTGTCGAAAGGCTGAGGGACTTGGGCCTTTTTAGTCTTGGGAAGAGAAGACTGAGGGGGGATCTGATCAATGCTTATAAGTACTTAAAGGGAGGGTGTCAAGAGGACGTCCCAGGGATGCAGCCAGTCCCTCTCTAAAATAACAAACCCATGACTTTCACCCAAAGGGAGAACACAGTAAGGATCAGCGTTTCGCTAGGTTTTGATCATACTATTGAAAAAAAAGAACAAATGAATCACTACCCAGTTCTTGATCGGCAAATTTGTCAGGCAGAAACTTCAGTTTTATTATTCTAAACCTAATTTTGCAGGAGCAGTATATAATAAGTCGCTTTTTGTCTCCCACTTCTCTAATTTAAAGCCTGTTTTGGCTTTGCCACATACACTCAGGTACAAATGTCCTGTTTATTTATGAAAGGGGGGAAACGCGCTTGTTATTTTCCATCTCTCCTCAGAGCAGATTTACCTGTTATGGTTTGCCGGGAGAAAAAAACCAAACAAACAACATAATAAAGAAATTCCTCGTTATTGGCACAAGCAGGAAGTTCAGGCATAACTTTATAACCACGCTTTATAGATCTGATCTGCGGGTGGGGTGTTCCTGGAGACGCTCCTTTCTCGCCCCGCCGCTGCCGTGCGGCTTGTCCCACTTTTCCTCACCTCGGAGCTGAAGAAGGAACGAAGCCTTTATTTCAAGGCTCGGTTTTGCGTTATTACCAGCACGGCTATTTATAATCCCGGGAACAATAGCTGACCTTGGCCCAGCGCGAGCACTTGGATACCCTGCGCCTGCATTGTCCCGCAGCATTCCCACCCCGCTGCCTCCCCTCCCCAAGGCTGCCAAGCCCTTGGACGCAGGGTGGGGACATCACAGAAATCATAAACAAAGCCAGGCGAGCCACCACCACCACTCAAGGCTCGACCCACAAGGCGGCCGAAGCCGGGGAGAGGTGATTTCTCCCTTCCCCAGCAAGCGCAGGGAAAAACTTCCCCGCTGACCTCTGTAATGAGATAGAAGCAATTGCTGATAACACACAACAAACTTCAAAGTATAAAGCAAACTCTTTTTTCCCCCCCCCGGTGGTTTTCTTCCTGGAAAATAAGCCAGGTGTCCTGGTTTTCCTCCTGGGTTATTTTTGCAGTGCGGAAACTGTGATTAGAGAGGAGCAGGGCACGCACCGCTGCCTTGACCCTGCGGAGCCCCGGCTGCCAGCAAGATCCATGGGCAGCCCTGCTATGGGTCAGTGGGGGGGAAGCCCCCCCGGCTCTGCTGCGAGGGAGGGGGATGCTGCCAGCCCCCACTGCCCTCCTACATCCCAACAGAGCCTGGATCCCCTCGCTCGGTGCTTATCTGCTGGGCTTATCTCCTGGCAGGGTTCCTGGGCTGCACGCTGGGCAAATCCCCTGGCGTGTTTGCAAAAGCAGAGCGGTGCCGAAGGATAAAGCCAAGGCCACTGGCCAGCGTGTGGCCAAAGGGCCCGGCAAGGAAGGGCTAGTGAAGTGGGGGGGGCGCAGCAAGCAAAGAGGAATGTCAGGAATCAGCCCCAGAGCAAGGGCTTCCCCTGCCTGCTGTGGGGTCAGATGGACAGACGGGTTGGTTTCCTACAGGGAGCAGGTCCAGGGGTGCCGGGAGCTGCCGGTCAGACTGGCCAGAGGTCCAAGTGCTGCTGCCTTGGGCTGGCTTTTGAGCAAAGATCCCCACCAGAGGGACCTCTTGCTCAGAGCTGGGGAAACCAGGCTCCGACCGGGCTCCAACCATCCTTCTGGGCTGGCTCCTGCCCTGGTGCCCTGGCTCCTGCTCGAGGGTGAGACGTGGGCTGGCCAGAGGCCACTCTGGGGTCCATGGGGCAACGCCTGGGTTCAGCTCTTCCAGAGGAGCAGCCCGGATTTGCTGGGGAAGGGGTGGGAGGCTCATGGGGGCAGGACCCCATCTCCCGCAGGCACAGGGGGAAGGAGGGAGGGCAGCCCCACGCTTGGCTCTGTCCCCTCGGCACAAGGCCATCACGCTAACGTGAAATTTGGCTGTTTGCTGATGTCAAACCCCTGTGCAGCGACGGCCGGGAGCAGCAGCCCTTGCTTTGAGCCCAGGCTTGGGTGAACGTCGCGGGATGCAGCTACCGAGCTCCCGTGAGAGCAAAGCCCTGTTCTCACTTTGAAGGAAACGGCACATCCTCCGTGTTCCGGCAGCAGCTGCCGCCGGTGCACGCGAGGAAGGAGGTGCAGGAACAAGGAGGTGCTTTTGGCCTCACTCCTTTGGCCAAAGCTCCTTGGTCACCAGGTACCCACCGCCGGGGCACGGGGACTTCAACATGTCAACAACTCCTGCCTTTTTCCATCCATCCCAAATAAAAACTCATCAAACAAGAGAAAGCACACGCGCACAATCCTTGTGCCACCCCACCAGATGGCCCAAAGTCCCGTGACAATTCATTGGGAATCATGTTCCTTTTCCACCTGATTTGGACCAGACGCTTGAGTTTGCAACTTAAATCCAAGGAGAGAGGGAACCTTTCACACACACCCCTACATTTGTGTTTTAATTTAATTCCTTCTGATTTTGGAATTTCCCAACCAGAGTGAAATCAACCTTTAAATCAAAGCGTTTGGGAAACTGGATTCCTCCTCTCCCGTTAAAAACCACTTCACTGGGGGATCTCCCCATCCGCACCTGGAGGAGAGGCAGAGCACCCATCTGTGCCCAAAGCCATGGAACCACGCACAATTAACCCTTCCCTGGGTAGATACGAGGCTGCACCAACCAAGTGGACTTTACGAGAGCGGCTATTTGAGGCTGAACGATTTCCTCCTCCCTCTCCTAATGGGATCCTCAGCTGGCACGGGGCCTGGGGGCAGGAGGAACCTGCCAAGGAAGCAGTTCTGAGCCCCGTCCAGCTCTGCTGGGAGATTTTTATTTCTCTCTCGCATGACTCTGAGTATAAATAAGCTCTGACAACAATTGGATTAGAGGTTAGTTTGCCTCCCCGGATCCCCAGGAGAGCAGCAAAAACAACAAGGGGAGGATATGGAGTGCCTGAGAGGCAGCTTGTGCCAGCACGTACCTGCAGCAGACCCCAACCAGCCTCACAAACCAACCAGTGGGTCACATAATTGGGGGAGGACGGGTGGCCCGGCAGCACCCACAGCAGCCATCGCCTCCCATTGACACCGCATTGCTTTTTCACCTTAGCCTGCCTCAGCGTGAACAGCCTCAGAGCAGAAATGCTGGGTTGGGGTTTAATTGCTGATGCCATTAGGGCAAGTAAACACACACACAAACATTTACGAGCAGAAGCCTGCGATTAACCCCGCTTTCCAGATGGCTTCCTTGGAAATGCACCGGAATCACTGCCCTATCACAGAATTACATGGGGTTGGAAGGGACCTCTGGAGATCATCTAGTCCGCCCCCCCTGCCAAAGCGGGTCCACCCAGAGCAGGTTGCACAGGAACTTGTCCAGGCAGGTTTTGAATGTCTCCAGAGAAGCAAACTCCACCACCTCTCCGGGCAGCCTGTCCCAGTGCTCTGCCACCCTCAAAGTAAAGAAGTTCCTCCTCATGTTTAGGTGGAACTTCTTATCGCAGCCTGCGTGGTGCTATCAGGCAGCACCAGAGCTGAATAACACCTTAAAACCCTTTCCTTGGAGCCGGTTAAGCGCAGAGGTTCCACCCCTGCTCCCCAGCACCACCTGGTGCCTCCATCATGGCTGGAGTTCCGACCTGCATTTCTAATTTTAACAGAATTCAGTTTTAAAAGCCTTGTTGAGGAGTCAGGGGAGCATGGCTGGGTGCTGGGCTCTGCCCGAAGGCAGTGATGCTGCCGGCCAGCCAGTGATCCTGGGCTGCAGCTCAGGGGCCAGAGCAACAGGGGTACCCCGCTGTCTGGCATCTAGTCATAGAACGACAGAATTACTTAGGCTGGAAGGGACCTTTCACACCATCTAGTCCAACCCTCAGCCTAACACTGAGAAAAAACATCACTAAACCAGAGTCACCTGGCTCTGCACCAATCCAGAGTAACTACCCCTACAAAGTATAATAATAATATATATATATAAAAATATAATTTGGTGTAACTCAGTGTAACTACCCTTATAATAAATATATTTTTGCTATCACAGCATCAGATGTTTTATTGCCATCCCAGGGAGCATCTTTTCACTGTTCCCATTGAGATCGGCCACAAGCAATGAGCCAAGGGCTGCTCCTTCCTCTTTCCAAAACCCCTTTTTGTTTTTTTCTCCTTCTGTGAGGGGAGTGAAAAGAAAAAAAA